>ML781230.1:305989-333166 GCA_009831015.1 Picea engelmannii
AAGATCTTACCTCGTTGAGATTGATGGTTCGCTCTGTGAATATTCTTGCAAGTACAATATGTTAGAAACTGTAATCGTCCTTTCACTTTTGCTCCGAGCACAGTTCGTCAACAATAATAATATGAATCTTGTAGCGACACATAGTATATAATATGAAACCTGAAACTTGGGGGAGCATAATATGAAATGCCAAAAACATAGATAAATAAATAAACTAACATTAAATTGAAAATTTGTAATTGAACGCATAAATTGAAATCATAATTTTATTTAAATAATTTGAAATTGATTTAAGTCATAAATTTTAATCGAATTCACAATTTAAATTGAAGCCATAACTTTAAATAGAGTGCATAAATTGAAATCAAAACTTAAAATTTAATGCATATAAAACATAAAGACATAAATTGAAATTGAACAGGCTAAACGTGGCACACTGAACGCTTCACATTCATATGAAACGCAGGAAATGGCTTCACCACACGGCATGCTTCACATTCATATGAAATGCAGGAAGTGGCTTCACCACATGGCACGCTTCACATTCATATGAAACGTAAAAAGTGGCTTCACCACACGACATGCTTCACATTTATAAAACGTTGTCCAAAATGACACCGATCGGCCATTTAAAATGTATTTCCATTTTCCATTTTACAGTTTTGACAATGGCGCAACAGATGTTTAATACGCCCACACAAATCACTTCACATCCACGCTCTCACATCCACGCGCCCACCCTGGTAAAAAAATGACGGCCCATTGTAAAACACACAGAAGAAATGACAAGGTAGATACTGACAGTTCACAATCCACGCGGCCACAAGTGGCCATAAGCATCCACCCATGAAAAATAATTTTTGTTGTTATTTATTAATTATTGAACGTGGCAATCTGGTAGTGATCAAGTAATTTTTTAATCTTGTTTAGTAAATGTGAAAAAGTAATCACATAAAAATACGTCTTTATAAATGAATGCCAACATCTTCAATTGACAACCCTAAGATTGAAATTTATGATTAAAAGGTTGATTAATCCACTGATTCCAATAGGGGGGATGCCTATCGGCGTAATTAACAACATGATCGATCTAAATCTATGGATCAAGTTCTCCTCCGCCAATATAAATATGTATCAATATGTATCTATGGATCAATATTATTATTTTATCAGTATCAATATGTATCGGTTTCAATCCATAAAAAAATTGTCGAATACTAATTAACAGACAGGAAGGCCAATTTCCCATGTGATTCACAACAAATGCTTATATAAATATTCTTGATTAACACTATTACACATTTAAAATTACATTGTGATCTTGCTAGCATAACCTATTTCATCCACATTAAAATATAACCTTACTAAATAAAAAAAAATATGATTCCACTATTCTACGTTCAATCCATAACATTTCCATATCTAAACTTCCTTGCTACTATCAACAATTACAATTGAACTTCACAAGAAAATAACTATAACAAAATAATCCTTTCAATACATAATCATAATCTGTGCACAATTCAAATATTCATTGAATGAATAACTATCCAACAATAAATACTGTGACCAAAATGTTGATGTTCTTGAATGTGATCTTCAATTTGAAAGCTTTCTCATGTTCTTCTTCCTTCGCTTGGTAATCAACCAATTCAGTGGTACCTCCCGGCCAATGCTAGGGGTATTGTTCTTCCCTCTTAGCCCCCTATATGCAAAGGGGTCACACACATAATCTCAGACCATAACTAGCTCAAGTTTGGCCTTGCAAGTAGAGGCTTTCACCTCTTGCACAAACTTGGAGCCCAACTCACACAAGTAAACTTAGTCAATATAAATTTTAACACCATTTCATTCATCTAGCAATAGGGTACTTTTCTTCTTCATCACCATTCTTTTTATAAGAATATTCACCTTGACACCATGCACAATTAGCTAATTTTTAATAATTATATTTAATATTTTTCACACCCAACACATGTCACACTTTCCCCAAGTTGCACATGTTTAATCCTTTTTCATTTAAATAATTATGTATTTTCCCTCACACTCCTCAATTAGTTCCTATATTTTATCCTAGTTGTCCTTTAGTTCCCCCATCTCTCTTTAATTGTGTCTCCTAAATAATTTAAAGTTGGAGCTTGATTAAGACTCTTCTCTTAATTAGGATTTAGAGTTTGATTGACTTATGATACTAACTCTATGTTAACAACCCATTCTCTCATGAGTTAATTTATTTTAATTTAAAAATTCATTTTATTAATTTCATGCACACCTTGTGCGCATGTCATAATATTATATCCCCCCTATAATAGTTTTATTTAGTCTGAAATCCATTAACCCATTTTCTAATTTTATTTAGTCAACAAATCTAGACTTATACCTTTGGTTATGTTTTCTATTTTAAAACTTTAATAATAATTTGTATTCTATTCTCTAACAAAGTCTAAGTACTCATTTTATTTTCTAAGGTCTTCTATATTTTTATTGAATCATAAATTTATTCATGCAACGTGCTCTTCAATATGCACCTCTATTCTCCAAGGGTTCCACTTACCATTGAATTAATTTGGAAGCAATAACTAAAGGAATACTAAGGAACAAGGAATCATCCTTATTGCACGCCCATCAAAAATCCTCGTGACTAACTATCTTAGTCTGCTCTCCCAACATCGTGAACCTCTCAGAACAACGTAGTCATTAAACTTCATTTCATATCACAACAAGAGTGCTAGTATGTCATGACAGGGACACTGCCACACCCCTCCCTTATACCTTTGGTTATGTTTTCTATTTTAAAACTTTAATAATAATTTGTATTATCTTCTCTAACAAAGTCTAAGTATTCATTTTATTTTCTAAGGTCTTCTATATTTTTAATGAATCATAAATTTATTCATGCAACGTGCTCTTCAATATCCACCTTTGTTCACCAAGGGTTCCACTTACCATTGAATTAATTTGGAAGTTTTCTGACACTTGGAGTCAATACTCCACTTGTCAACCTTGTGTGAGACTAAGGGAATACTGAGGAACAATGAATCATCCTTATTGCACGCCCATCAAAAATCCTCGTGACTAACTATCTTAGTCTTCTCTCACGACATCGTGAACCTCTCAGAACAAGGTAGTCATTAAACTTCATTTCATATCACAACAAGAGTGCTAGTATGTCATGAAGGGGACACTGCCACACCCCTCCCTCATCCATATGATGTCTGTGTATGACCATTTTTATCCATATGTGAGTCGGATTAGCAAGCGTCAATATGCCTGCATCACTGACAAAGATAACATCAATAATTCATATACATGAAATCCATAACTGAAATTATCATATAACAAATGCATAATAATCAAGTACTCATGAAACCTCATCATAATACATGTCAATGTTATACATCAATATTAACAACATATCAAATTTCATTACACGATCATAGCATAAACTCATAAACCAAAACAAATAATCATAACGTACCATGTTTTGATAGGATCACTTGCTCAGAAGTGTCCTCAAAGAATAAATTGGTGGTATGAAATGTGATTAGTTGAGCTGGATGTTACATACACCCCCTCTTATTTTAAACTTCGTCTTGAAGTTTGTACAATCTAACAATGAAATAATAAAAATAGATGCTACTAATATATATATCAAACTATCAAAATAAATAAGGAAACTACAAACAGATCTCATATGCATCCACCCAATTAGAAGAATGTGGACTATAACTATCCCACTAGACCTTGACCTGATCAACTATTTGATGCCATAGATTTCAAATGTGATGGTCCAGTGTGTGGATTGGCTCTGCTATGAGATCACCCTCATCTGATACCTATAATGAACTCAAGTCAATAACATGCGACAGATCTGAAATATAATGACGTAAAACTGAAACATGAAATACATCGTGCATATTCCTCAAAGAATCATGCAAGGCTAGTCGGTAAGCCACATGTCCTTTGTTTTCCACAACTTCAAAAGGTCCCACAAACCTTGGAGAGAGTTTAACACCATTTCCAAACTTAATCAAACTCTTATGGGGATTTACCCGCAAGAACACTTTATCACCAACCTCATAACTACGATCAATACGAAGTGCATCCGCATAACTCTTTTTTCATTTTTGTGCTTCCTTAATCCTTTTCCTTATGGATTGCATCTAATCTTCCATTTCCTAAATCACTTATAGTTCTACCAAGACCCTATCCTCTGGTCGATCCCAACACAAAGTTGTCTGACATGATCATTTGTATAGAAACTCAAAAGGTGCCATCTTTACGAAATTCGAATAACTATTGTTGTACACAATTTCTACCAATGGTAAAAACTCTTACCATCGTTTATGTTGATCCATCTCATACATTCGAAACATATCTTATAGGATTCGATCCATTCTTTCTTTTTGTCCATCGATTTTAGGGTGATATATTGTATTAAAATTTAATTTTGTTCCCAAGGCCTCTTGGAAACTAGTCCAAAAATGTCGAGTGAATACCTATCCTCGATCGTATATTATCTTTCTCGATACATCATGTAATATCACAATTTCATTAACATAAATTTTAGCTATGTATGGTGCTTGATATGTCATACAAACTGCAATAAAATGCACACTTTTCGTCAGAGTTTCAACGAATACAAAAATGGAGTCGTGTCTCCTTTCCTTCAATGACAATCCAACAATAAAATCCATCGATATGACTTCCCATTTCAACTTAGGAATCAAATGTGTTTGTAATAATCCGATTGGATGTCTATGTTCAACCTTCACTTAGTGACATTCAATAAATCTCACCACATAGTTAACTATATTAATTTGCATTCCCTTCCAAAAGAATAAAGGTTTAAGGTTCGCTTTCATCTTCATGACTTCAAGATGAGCCATATACACCACTCAATGAGCTTCGTTCAAAATTAAATTTCTCAATTCATCATTTGATGGTACATAAATTCATCCATTATATCTTAGTAGTCCATCATTGTCAAAAGAATAACTATCATACCTTGGTAGAATCATGGTATCTTGTACGATATTGTCTTTTAATTCCTTGTACCAATCATTATAAATATATAATGTTAAAATATTTTCTCAAAGATTCGTCTTTAGTGGTATTACTGAGAAAATGTGAGGTCTCCGACTTAACACATCTGCTACTCTATTGACTGTTCTTTTAATGTACGTGATCTCAAAATCATACTCGCTTAAATTTTTTGACCAATGTCTTTGTCATGAGTTCAAATCACTCTGAGTAAAAATGTGTTGCAATCCACTCTGATCAATTTTTAACTCAAATTTCCATCCAATAAGATAATGTCTCCAAACTCTTAAGGCATAAAAATTTGTTTGTAATTCCAAATTGTGTGTTGCATAATTCTCTTCATTCCTTCTTAGTACCCTTGAAATGTATGCAATCAATCAACCATATTGCATTCATACTCCACCTAATCCTTCCTTGGATGCATCCATGCATACTAAAAATTCCTTGTCCATGTATGGGACTTTCAATATCGATGTTTTTGTTAGTCATTATTTAAGCTTCTGAAATGATTCGATGTATTTTTTCTGACCGTACAAATTTATTGTTCTTCTTTTCTGAGCATACAAATTTATTTTTCTTCCTTTTCAATTCAATAGGACAATATCTTTGATGGTGTGGCTCTCCACAAGTCCAACATCCATTCTTAAGTCAAATTCTCCTAGTTTCAGAGGAAGAATTAGTTGATCTAGGATTCTGAGGCCCTGATCTGTTCTGCAGAATAGATCTATACTGCTACTGCTATTGACGATGGTGTAACTGTTGCTGCAGTGGTTCTCTATACGGAGTCCTTCGACTGGTAGTTTATCTACGTGGTGTAGAAAATGAAACTCCTCTTGGTGTATCACGGTGCCTAGAGTTTTTTCTAACATGTGTCTTCTGCTGCGGTGGTCTATGTGGTGTATTTCTTGTTTACCTGGAAGGAGTCCTACCTTAGCCCCCACTATTCAAATCTTCTTCAATGATAAAAGTTTTATGTTCTACATCATGCAAGGTCTGAGGCATCAAAATTCTTACCTTAGCACAAATGTTTTAGTTGAGACCAAACACAAACTTATTCACCATCAACTTTTCAGTGTTTAGGTGTGCAGTGTATCTGAGAAAATCCATAAATCTATCCTCATACTCAGGTATTGTATGACTGCCTTGTCAGAAAGTGTTCAATTCATTAAGTTGGAACTCAATGAACTCATTATAAAGGTACCTCTGAAGGAATCGTTCCTCAAAAAATTCTTAAGACATGTCTTCAATGACCATATTCAAAAATGGCAAGAGTGTCTTCCATGAATGAATCACACTCCCTTTCATTTGGAAGACTGCCATGTAGACCTTCATGTTGGAGGTATAATCACATAATGAAAATCACATTTCCATGTTCTTCAACTAATATTTGATGGCTAAACCATCCGTAGAACCCAAGAACTCAGGAAATTTTACCTTCTTGAGTTCTCTATGAACACTACCACTAACTACATGAGGGCATTGGGAACCTTCATTGGGTACAGACTCCATGCCTTCACCATGATCAAGGTGATTTATCATCACCTTTGACATCCTCTGAAAGGACTTCATCATACCCACACTACTACATATTGAAAAATTTGTGACGACCACTTGCGACGAAAGTACTCTTTCGTTGCAACATGCAAGAGAAAAAGTTCAATTTTTCTAAATCCACCTCGTATTTTTCACTATATCGATGCATGTACTTTGACTAAATTAATATGGTCAATGTTTGTAACAAGAGAGACACATCTAGTTTTTTTAAATTAATATGGTAAGCGTTCATCGCAAGAGCGACAACTGACATAACGTTAAAATTGACTGTTAAAAATGACAAATAAATAGGTAAAAAAAATAAATATTTTTAGGTCACTGTCGTCACAATTGCGACGATCATGACATAAAATTGGGCTATAAATATTTGACGATTTAAATATGTTGCGACAATCTTACTATAACAACAATGGTTCCGAAAGGGTATTTTTGTGCGGAAGAATGTCACAGAATGTTATTAGAGGTGGGGAAAAAAGTAAAGCAGGTGAAAATGGTGATAGTAGATGTTATTTCCCTTGTAAAAAATGTTGCCTCAGATGTCCTATAAGAATTTTAATAGCAACAACTACAAAAAAATGTAGGAAATATGGGCACATTGATGGCAGATCGAATGAATATCGTCCCATGGTAATTAACTATATATTCATTATCTTTTATTTATTTATTTTGTCAATTTTGTATAAAATTTTATATATATATATATATATATATATATATATATATATATATATATATTGAATGTTTGTTATAGTATACACTAATTTTCCATGATTGTTTGTAATTATAAAGTTAGAGTTGCCCTCTAACTTTCCGCAGAATATTGCACCAAGTATTAGTAGAAATGATGTTGTACAAGCTGAGGAACATCATCATGACCAAGCAAATGAGGATCTCATGGAAGAAGATGATGGGACAAATCAAATGATCCAAGATTTGTTTTTTCAGCTAGATGAGGATGGGGAAAATGATGGTATTTATGCTGAACCTCTATTACAAAAGGCAAATAAATGACTTTATGAAGGATCAAGAGAAAATATTCTCTCCTCTACATTGTTGCTAGTGAACTTAAAGGTTATGAATAATTTGTCGAACACTTGTATGACACAGATACTAAGGTATGTAATATGTTTCATATCATATTATACATAAATGTTGATTTTTTTTTTCTATTTTTTTTTAGGCTTAATTAATGTGTAAAATAAGAATGCAATTTTTACGATTAATATTATTACATCAACTAGTTATATGTTATGTCGTAGATTGTTAGGTGAATTTTTTTTACCATCATCAAATGTTTTACCTCGCACATATCGAGGTTTGCATGCCATTATGAAAGACATTGGAATGGATTATCAAACTATAGATGCATGTCCTAATGACAATATTATATATTATGGACAACATGCTTCGAAAACAGAATGTCCGCAATGTCTTATCAGTAGATATTGAACTCATCAAGTAACAAAAAGGGTGCATTAAAAGGTTCTTCATCATATTCCCATAATTCCACGTTTTCAATGATTGTTCAGGTGTGAAAGCATAGCACAATTTATGGATTACCATGCATGTAATACAAGTGGAGATGGTTTTCTTCGAATGCCTGCCGATGGTTATGCATTTAAGGAAATTGAAGAAAAATGAGAAGATTTCAAAGATGAACCTCATAATGTTAGGCTTTCATTGGTATCTGATGGTGTTAATCCATTCAGAGAGTTTAGGTCTACTTACTCAGTTTGGCCTATTTTTGTTATCAACAATAACATTCCTCCTTGTATGTAAATAAAGAGGGAGCACATAATGTTGACAATAATTGTTCCAAGTATGTGTTTACATTAATTTTTTGAATTTAACATTTTCATTTGTTTCAAGTTTTGCATAATATCTTTTGTTTATTTATTTAATTATATATATTACATGATATCATTCCTATAATAATTATGTGTAATTTCAAACAATTAGGTAAGTACCAGGTTAAAGATATGAATGTATATATCGATCCTCTTATCGATGAGCTACTAAAGTTGTGGGTTGGCATCACAATGTATGACATATGCAAACCAATCGGGAAGAAGAAATTTAAATTCCATGGAATACTTTTATGGACAATTCATGATGCCCCCGAACTAACACATTTTTGTGGTATGTAGCATTATAATATTGCTCTTTAATACTATATAATATTTTAATTTTATCATGGTGCATGTTTAATTTTTAAATAATCTCATCGTATAATTGACATTAATCCATTTGTTGCAAGTCTTCAAACAAAGGGTAAATTTGCATGTCCATTTTGTGGCCCTAAGATGAAGTATCGTCATTCAAAAAGTTTAGGAAAGATGGTGTTTGATGAGTATAGGCACCTTCTTCCTAAGAACCATAGGTATCGTACTAGTGAAAAACATCTTTTTAATGGGAAAGAAGAGACTAGTTTAAAACCACGAAGAATGACACCTCACCTATGGAGGTTGGAATATAATAGAAATCAATAAGGTGCTCAATTTCATAATGTATCGTAGATCATGTAATGTTTTGAATGATTATTTTAATCATTGAATTTATTTTACCATATTTGATAATTATTTTTGTGATTTCTTTTATGCTTCATGAAGGCCGCTATCATCATGAAGGTATTAATAATGGGCTTCCATGAGAAATGAAATCTTATACCACTCAATTCATTAGGTTTCCGTGCTATGAGGAGATAAAAATAGCTCATTTGTTTGATACAATGCATATCGGGAAGAATGTGACTAAAACGTTATGGAAAATCATAGATGGTAGGAGGGACAAAGAAAAAATTGTCAAAATTTGTATTGGCATTCAAGAAGCGAATCATGCAATGCGAAGTGTGATCTGATATTTAAATAGATCAGATGGAGTACTAGACCGAAATAACCTTCCATTGTTATTAATAGAGAAATAAAGTAATGATGTAAAAGAGGTCATTCAAAGAATTAAATTTCCCACGAGTTTTGCTTCAAACATAAAAAATATCTTAACTAAGAAAGGTAAATTTGGTGGGGTAAAAACACATGATTGGCATACCTTCATTAAGGTAATAATTTTTGTATACATATTTATAGATATTGGCCTTCTATATATATATATATATATATATATATATATATATATATATATATTAATGTCTACTTTGGTCGAAACAAATAACAATTCATTTTGTTGTTACAATATATTCTACTTCTATCTCTCCCAAATGACTTTGACAACAACGTCAAACAAGTTATACATGATCTTGGAAAATACATGAGGTAAGATGTAGTTGTGATTTATATGAAAATTGTTCTTTCAAATTATTGTTGTACTTAATGACACATGTTTTACTTGTAATGTAATAGATTATATTATGTTATGTTGAAACATGCTATTTTCTTATGTCGTGATCTCATGTAGATGGTTGTCATTGATATAAATCCATGAATATGATATAAAGTATTGGAAGAGAGAAATTCCTCGTGTAATGTGTGAAACACAAAAGTATATACCTCCTACATTTTTCAATGCACAAGAACATTACCTCATACACCGAGTTGAGGAGATTGAAATTTGTGGACCTGTTCACACAAGGTCAATGTGGATGGTGGAGAGGCACTTGAAATCATTGAAGGCGTTGGTTAGACAAAGAGAACGTCTTGAGGGTTCTATGGTGGAGGGATATTTGGTATATCAATCCATGGTGTATATTAGTCAGTATCTTCCTAAATTAGTAGTGCCAACTATGCATGTAGTGGATCGCATTTGGGATGTGAACTCCATAAAAAAAATTGAAGATCAAGAGCATTTGTTGGGGGAAGGTAGAATGAAAAAAATGAGAGGCATTATATTAATAATTGTGAAAATTTATGTTAATAATACATATAAAGTTTCTTTTTTTGTGTATATGATCATACTCATTAATATATTAATATAATTTATTTCATAAATTATAAATATTTATAATTACCTGCATATTGTACATTATAACTAATATTTAATATTGGTGAATTATATTTTTTTGATTCAGTTGCTCAAGAGTGGGATGAACTGTATTTATACATTGCAAATAATCTTGACTGGATGAATGTATGGATTGAAAGATGTAAACAACATAATGGAGGTAGGTTATCATGGCAACGACTGTCTAAATTGGTTAGAGAAGATCATCGTAATGGAGATGTCAATGTTACGCAAAGGGAAATTGATCTAGCATATGGTTTGAAAGATGGACAAGTAAGCAAATTCACCCATTTTATTCAGTTATTTTATATTATATTAATGTGACTACATGTGTACTGTATTTTTGAGATACTTTTGAAGTTAAATAAATATATGTTAATTTATTAATTAACAATTCATATTTTACATATCTAACATATTGCAGTTGAAACACCACAAGGCTATGTGGTGCAATGGTCATAAATTTCGAGTCAAACAATTGGATGAAACCAGGAAAACTTATGATAGTGGGATAACTGCAATATTCCAGGTTACTAATGTTTCCTCTAGGAGTGACAGAGATCCCCAAGAATATGAAAATAGATATTATGGGTATTTAAAGGATATACTTGAGTGTGAATTTTATTCCTTCAAATTAGTTTTGTTCGATGTTAAATGGTATAGCTTACAAATGCATGAACGTGATGAGAAAATAATTGTTATTCAACATGCCAATGGATTTCCAATGATTAAAACAATGGTGTTTGAAAGAGGACATGATCGCTATGTTTTTCCAAGCCAATGTGAATAGGTATTTTACTCAAATGTTCCATGTGAAAGGGATCGGTCATTTGTTGTTAGATATGATCCAAGAGGAAGGCCAATTAAGTATACTCATTTATAGGAAGAAGATGATATTGAAGATCAAGAAGATGATTCGACAGATCAGACAGAGCCAGAATATCATGGAGGGTCGACAGATGAAGAAGACGAAGAATATCATGATCCAGGCATAGGAGACAATATTGCAATTCTTGATGATAATGTCGATGAAAATATGATCGAAAATGATATCGATGATGATGATGATGATATCATCAATCCTTTCAACATCGTTTCAGAACTGGATGATGATACATATTTCGAGCTCAATGAAGAAGATCAATATAGAGAATAAGAATGATTACACAGATGTTGAGGTTGTATTAGGTACGTGACTATATCATATTTTAATTTGTATGAATGATTCTCTTAAAATAATTTACTTTTAATGTCATGGGTTAATTACATACTTTTAAGTTTTATGCGACGTTTTTATATCCTAGGTTACATGTTCTTTAATTATTATTTGAAACCTGAAAATAGTTGCCAATATAATAAAGTATGTGGTAGACTAAAAATATCATTTAGAAACACATAATTTCATGTACCTTCATTAATTTTTGTTTTTGTAGTTTCTATGCATGAATATTAATAGGACGTTTCTTTCTATTATTTTCTATTTTATAGATTGGGTTTTTCGGATAAATTGAGAGTGATGTGAGGGGGAGGGGAGGGGCCATGCGAGCTTCCAACTTCACGTGGTTGGTCTTGTTTAGTAGAGGATAAATGATTCTCGAAACCAAGAGAATCTCTTTCATTTTTATACCATCATGATCGTATAAGATTTCATCAATATTGTTACCTATTTGAATCTTCTTAGAATTGAGATTCGTTACATAGACGTTGAAAAAAGACAAAAGTCTTATGTAGCGGATATTTTTCATATGTTGTAGTAGATATGTTAATGATTCCAAGTTTCATATTTGTATTTGACTGAAGGTATAGCTAGCTTGCAAAGAATCAATTTGAGATTTCATGTTGATAAACAAAATATGAAATGAATCCAAGAATCATTTGATATCGTCATAAGAGAGATGAATGTAAATAATCTTGCAACGAATTTGCTATACTATCGACGAAAAAAGTTCGTCGATAGTATATCTAATTCGTCGCAAGAATATTGTGTCTAATTTGAATGGTGTTACATGGTTTGCAAGGAGTGTAGGGCTTATATTATGGTTCAATGTAGTAGGGTCTATAAGAAAAATCTCTATTCCAAACCTCAAAATGGATAGTACCATATCTTGTTCATAAGACAAATATTCCTGGTATGTTTCCTTTGTGGATATGGTGGCTCAATCCCTTAGTACACATGAATCCTTACAATGAATTGTAACAATTTTATTATTGAATGATAGTGTTATGTAACCCATGGTTAAGGAAATAACTTAAGGTTCTTAGGTCCTATTTGAATCTTCTTAGAATCGAGATTCGTTACATAGTCGTTGAAAAAAGACAAATGACTTGTGTAGCAGATATTAATTTGGTCTTTGTGTGGGACATTTTATGCCATTAGTATGTTTTGTACAAAAATAATGGATCTTGGGGACTACACCATGGTCAAGGAATGAGAAACGAGGAACGAGGAATGAGGAACAAGGATTGAGGAACAAAAATTGTATGAGGACTAAACACCGGCAACAGGGACCTACAAATGGGGCCAATGTTAAAAAAAATTCAAACAATTTTTGTATGAACTGAAATTTATCGTGGATAGGCTATTGGCATGCCTTAATGATATGGGAGGGTTTCTGGACTCAAATTTGAGTGACACACCCACTTTATTCCATCATCAATTCGTCATGGAAACCATAAACCCTATTTTTCATATGTTCTAGTAGATATGTTAATGATTCCAAGTTTCATATTTGTATTTGACTAAAGGTCCAACTAGCTTGCAAAGTATCAATTTGATATTTAAACTTGATAAACCAAATATGAAATGAATCCAAGAATCATTTGATATCGTCGCAATAGAGACACATGTAAATAATCTTGCGACGAATTTTCTATACTATCGATGAAAAACGTTCGTCGATAGTATAGCTAATTCATCACAAGAATATTGTGTCTAATTTGAATGGTGTTACATGGTTTGCAAGGAGTGTAGGGATTATATGATGGTGCAATGTACTGTGGTATATAAGAAGAATCTCTATGCCAAACCTCTAAATGGATAGTACCATATATTGTTCATAAGACAAATATTCTTGGTATGTTTCCTTTGTGGATATGCTGGCTCAAGCCCTCAGTACACATGATGCCTTACAATGAAATGTAACAATTTAATATTGAATGATAGTGTTATGTCACCCATGTTTAAGGGAAGAACTTAAGGTTCTTAGGTCCTATTTGAATCTTCTTAGAATTGAGATTCATTACATAGTCGTTGAAAACAGTTTCTGTATGCACTGAAATTTGTCATGCATAGACTATTGGCATGCCTTAACAATATGGGAGGGTTTCTGGATTCAAATTTGAGTGGCACACCCACTTTCTTTCTTCATCAATTCATCATGTAAACCATAAACCCTAGTTTTCTTTCAAAGTACCCAATTTGGTTGACGCAATTTTTAGGCTTTCGTCAGTCTTTCTTCATTTTTATTTAAAGTTCTACATTAATGTATATACCATGTATCTGCGTCATAGTTGTGATGAAAAATCCCTTTATTTCATTGATTTCTTAATCAACACCATCAAGATACTAGAGGTGGGAAAGAGTGACATGTGAATGGGGCCAACGTTGAAATGTTTTCAAACTGTATTTGTATGCATTGAAATTTAACCTGGATAGACTATTTGCATGCCTTAACGATATGGGAGGGTTTCTAGACTCAAATTTGACTGACGCACCCACTTTATTCCATCATCAATTCACCATGGAAACCATAAACCCTATTTTTCATATGTTCTAGTAGATATGTTGATGATTCCATGTTTCATATTTGTTTTTGACTGAAGGTCCAACTGGATTGCAAAGTATCAATTTGAGATTTCAAGTTGATAAACCAAATATGAAATGAATCCAAGCATCATTTGATATCGTCGCACGAGAGATGAATGTAAATAATATTGCGACGAATTTGATATAAGCAATTATATTTAGGAGTTATAGGTTAGATATGTTATGAGTTAGAGTAGTTAGGGATGGAGTATTATAAGTCTTATAGATCTTAGCGGTTCAAAATTATAGGGGCCATGGTATTAGGAGGTATAAAGGTTGTAAATGTTAGGAGTTAATATTAAGGGTTGTATAACTTAGGTGTTAAGAATGTATTTTTAGGTATTATAAGAAATATGGTTTTCATGAGTTATAATGTTTTAAGTGTTAAATATTATAAAGTATAGGGTAAAATCATGAAGATGGGTTACACTTTTGCTTGTTTTATGAGAAAAAAAACTGTATTTTCACAATTTCTTCAACTTTCGGCATACAAAAGTATTTTTTTTATTCATAATTTCACTTTACAGTAAAAACAAAACTTGTGAATAATTTTGTTAGCTTTCCAATGACTATTTTTCAATTTTTTTTTATCACGATTCGATTTGTCAATTTGACAATTGTTTAACAATATGTTCCTTAAACATGAAATGAATGATAATGAGTAACTTTTTTCTACAACAATATATCTATAATTAAACATATGTTTTTAAGAAACAAAATATACTGCAACATTCTACAGAGACTCTATTTTATTATGACTATAATTTTGAATCTAACAAACGAATATTATAATTTCTAGAATTTTTTGAAGTTGACCAAGCTTAAAACGTTGCAAATTTTAAACACATGTTTTTCTACACCTTGTATCTATCTTAATTTTTACTTAAAACTAAAATCTAAATATACCCTTTTGAAAAGAATAGCTTAAGGATTATGAATATATATTTTTTAAATTTTCACTGTATATTTTTAGAGATACTGATATTTCATTTCACCGAATCATAATGTCTGCTGAAAATATTATGCAATGATTTTTTTTAAATATTAAATAAAATTAGATAAAAATAAAGAAAATGAAAACAAATTATAGGAATTGAAAGTAGATTCAATTTTGGAAATGTTGGCGTCATTCTTGAAACCAAATTCCGAGTATTTGCAGGAGTCCGCAACCTCCAAAGTTCATGTAAGATTGGGGGAATTCTCTGGTTTCTGAATACAGTCCCAATTTTAGTTTTCGACCGAAGTAATATTTCAGCCAAAAAGTATTTTTGTTCGGCTGAAAGGTTTATTTTTAATGGATTCCATTAAAAATAAACCTTTCGGCCTAAATATTCTTACTACAGGAAAAACAATCATCCAAAAAATTTTGTACATGACTATCAAGGGCATCGTTAGGGCACAGTTTGATTTGACGTGCAAACTTTCGACCGAACAATGTTTTGGCCGAAAAGTCATTTCTTTTGGCCAAAAGAAAAAAGTGTTCGGCCGAAAAAATTCCATGAGGAATTTTGGAGACCAGATTCTCACAAAAGTGTTACCTAGCTTCATGATTTTACCCTATAAGAATTGAGGGTTTGAAGTTATGTGACTGCAAGCTGCCCCTCAGCGGACAGTCACTCTCACCAGGACCTTCAACAATCCGGCCCGAAGAGTCAACAGCTCTCCAACTCCCTCAGGAGTTCTTTACCCATAGTCTTCTCAGTGATCCTCCCTTCGTACTTCGGAAGATCAGATCTCACAGTTTCACAAACCTTATGGTACTGCTCCCAATCACTTGAAACGCCGAACCCCGAATACCGAAAGTCGACGATCATCCCTCGGGATATCGCTACTTGCGCTGTCAATGCTTCAGATTATCAAACCCCGAGTGCCGAGGTGCCGAGTTCCCCAACACGAAGCCACCTGGACTCCACTCACTCTCGGCTGCACGATGCCACGTCCCTTCGGGATTTCGTGGATCACGGATCTATGATGCACAGTTTCCTGGCTGTTGGAAACCCCGAATGCCGAAACTCCGATGCTCCGGATTTGTGCCACCTGTCCCTCCAACAATCGACGGTTCCCACAGAATCGGGAAATCGCGACTCATGATTTCGACGTGCATGTAACTCTTGCACTCGTCAACCCCGATACGCTGATATACGATGACAATTGATTCTTCAGTGCACCTGCGAGTTAAATCCCCCTCGCAACTCCTCCGCGTTCTGACGGTCTGCGGAATTTCATGATTCTCCTTGATAACTTCAAGTCGTCGATTCTCTTCCTCTGAAAGGTTCTCCGCTACACCATCTTTCCCTGGGTTCAAATCTCTCTCAGGCTTGTTCCTGCACCATGAACGCGGAACTATCCCTCCAGAGCTAATTCTCTCCGACTTCGTCAGAGACTTCAAGAACGATGCCTTCGCTCCACCTTCAACAGCTTTCAAAGTGTTGAAGTATTCTCGGACTCTGCACTTCCTCAGTCGCAGCAACCCTGGCCCTGCTTCTCTCAGTCTTTCCACTGAGACTTCCAGTTGACCTGCACTCACCTGCACGGTTCAAACAACCCAATTCACTCTGGGCAACCTGAGCACAAAAGTTTAACTGTTTAGCCTCCTCTACGCACTCTATGCGGAGGAATTCGACTGCACTCTATGCAGGAATCTCCTAGCTCAAACAGAGAAACAATTGAAACTCATTCCCTCATTCTCTCAGGTTTCTAACCTAATAGGCAATTTCATATGCAGCATATAGAAGATAAGCATAAAAAGAAGCAAACATGCAAAAGCATAATATCAACAGCACACAGAGATCAAACACATCCATGAGATTGAATTACGGCTTTCCTATTAATTCAATATCTGTACATGGAGTTCCCCACAAGCTCTCTACTCTGTTCTCTCCTTGCTCCTCTTCCTAATGTTGAATAATGAGAATGAATAACAATACAATGATACAAAAGGAGGGTGCCTATATTCTGTTTTCCCTCTTGAAAGATGAAACTGTCTAATCTATAGCTAACCCTATCTACCAGCATTTAAAACTGTTAAATGCCTTCTTATCTATATTATATTACAAGTGTGCTCAACTTTGAATTCTCCCAGTTAAATGACGATGCAACAATCTTTCTAAAGTGTTTCAAAACTACATGTGTTGGCGTTGTCCAGTTGTTTCCTCTTCGCTCCATGCGCCCGCTTGCTTGGTAGGTGAGTGATGCTCCTGCATCATACTCCTTGGCTCAAAAGATTTCATGGGCTCCTGTCCATGAGCTCCCACACAGTATGCCCATGCTTCTATATCACTGCCTCTGTCTCCCAGCTAGTATCCTCTACTGGGTGATTCTTCCATTTCACCAGGTATTCAAAATATTGCTTCCTCCTGGTCTTCTTGCCTACTCTCTTGTCCAGTATGCACTCCATCTCAGGTTTCTATGCAACTGGTAGTTGTTTCTGCCACTAGATCATTGGTTCCTCAACACTTCCAGCTCCTGCATCTTCTGCCTTATATGGGTATAAATCCGAAATATTGAAAATCGGAGATATCCCGATGCCCTCCGGCAACTCAAGCTCATATGCATTCTCACCAAATTTCTTCAAGATTCGGCACGGCCCAATTTTCTTCATCTTGAGCTTGTTGTATGTTCCCCTTGGGAACCTTTCCTTCCTCAGGTGTGCCAAAACCATGTCTCCAACCCCAAACTGAAGCTGTCTTTTTCTTTGATCGGCTCTGTGCTTATATTCTTGGTTCGCCTTCTGCAATCGCTGCTTCACCTGTGCGTGAAGTTCCTGCATTGCCTCAGCGAATTCCTCAGCTCTCGCGCTGCTAGTTTCAGCCTGTTCTGGCTCCCTGAGCTCAGACACTCCTCTCGGCTGTGTCCCATACAAAATCTGAAATGGACTCTTACCTGTACTCTGATTCACCGAATCGTTGTACGCAAATTCTGCCTGTGGTAGAATTTGATCCCAACTGCTGTGATGCTCCATCACCAGGCTTCTCAACAGATCCCCCAGGCTTCTGTTGACTACTTCCGTCTACCCATTTGTCTGCGGATGGTAAGCAGAACTGAATGCTAAGTCAGTCCCTAGCTTTTTCCATAGCGTCCTCCAGAAGTGACCTATGAACTTCGTATCCCTGTCCGAGACTATGCTTCTCGGTAATCCATGCAATCTTACAATCTCCTTGAAAAATAAGTTCGCGATGTGGGTTGCATCACTCGTCTTATGAAACGAAATGAAATGTGCCATCTTCGAGAACCTGTCCACCACAACAAAGATGGAATCAACTCCTCACTGTGTTCTCGGTAAACCCAACACAAAGTCCATGCTAATGGCTTCCCATGGCCTTTCAGGTATGGGTAACGGCTGATATAACCCTGTGTTCTGCTTTCGGCCCTTTGCATGTTGACATATCCGACACCTGTCAACAAATATCTTCACATCTGCTTGCATGCCTGGCCAATAATATGATTCGCTCAGCTTGGCGAATGTTTTGTCATGTCCAAAATGACCTGCTAGGCCTCCACTGTGCTTTTCCTTCACCAAATTCTCTCTCATAGAGAAATCTGGAATACACAATTGATTGCCCCGAAACAACAATCCATCCTGGACCAGGTAGTCAATCCATGGACTCCTATCCCTGAGAACTAGGTTCTCGGCTGCCTCGTATGCCTCGCCAAAGTCTACATCCCCTACATACATATCTTTCAGATTTTCAAAACCCAAGGTTTTGACCCTGAATTCCTACAGTAACAAGCATTTCCTACTCAAGGCATCAGCTACCTTGTTCGCAGTCCCCGAAATGTGCTTGATCACGAATGTAAAATTCTGCATGTACTCTACCCACTTCGCATGCTTCTGTTTCAACTTCTCCTGTTGACTCACGAACTGCAATGCGTGATTATCGCTATACAAAACGAATTCCTTGGGTATCAAGTAATGCCTCCACTTTTTCAATGCCTGTATGATGGCATAGAACTGCTTATCGTACGTGGAGTACTTCATCTTTGCATCATCTAGCTTCTCGATGTAGTATGCCACAGGTCTGTCATCCTGACTTAAAACCCCTCCAACAGCATATCCACTAGCATCACACTTCACTTGGAAGGTTTTTTGAAAATCTGGCAACACTAACACTGGTTGCTCAGTTATCTTTCGCTTCAACAGATTGAAGCTCTTCTCAGCCTCTACCGTCCATTGGAAAATCTTATGCCGCTTTTTCACAGTGTCCATCATTGCGGCGCTGATTCCACTAAAATTTCAAATAAATTTTCTGTAGAACCTAGCCAAACCATGGAAGCTCCTTACCTCAAAAACATTCCTCGGAAATGGCCAATTCCTGATTACGTTCACCTTCTCAGGATCCATCTTCAATTCTTTAGCCGAAATTACAAAACCCAAATAAATGAGTTCTGTCTTCATGAAGGAACACTTCTTCAAATTGATCAGCAGTTTCTCCTGCTGTAGTCTTTTCATCAGAATGGCCAAATGCCTCAAGTGTTCAGCCTTCGTCTTGCTAAAAATCAGTATGTCGTCTAAGTATACGACCACAAACTTGCCAATGAACTCCTGTAGGACTTCATTCATCAGCCGCATAAATGTGCTTGGCGCGTTTGTCAACCCGAACGACATGACTAGCCATTCGTACAAACCCTCGTTTGTTTTGAATGTTGTTTTCCACTCATCTCCCTCTCTCATCTGGATCTGATGATATCCGCTCTTGAGATCTATCTTGGAGAAGTAATTTTCCCCACTCATGCAATCCATCAAGTCGTCCATTCTCGGCAGTGGAAACCTGTACCTGATGGTAATCTTATTAATCGCCCTGGAGTCTGTACACATCCTCCAGCCTCCATCCTTCTTCGGACTCAGCACTGTCGGAACCGCACATGGACTCAGACTCTCTCTCACTAGTCCCTTGTCCTGCAGATCCTGTACCTGCCTTTTGACTTCCTTGTTCTCTTGAGGTGTCAACCTGTATGCTGCCTTATTTGGCAAACTTGCTCTAGGTATGAGGTCAATGTGGTGACTCACACTCCTCATCGGTGGCAACGAACGAGGTAGTTCGTCCACGAGGATATCAGCGAACTCTCTTAGCAGTTCCTGAATCTCCTCTGGAAAGTCGTCCACTCTTGTGCTTGTCAGGATAATTCTCGGCTTCCTGACAACAAAGAATTGTGGATCCTCATTCTTCTCCAGTTCTGTGAGAAGCTCTTTCCCACTCATGAGAAGTATCTTGCTGCTAACTTCCGGTTTCACCTCCTTATCCTTTATCGGTAGCAGTTTATGAATTCTCCCATCCTTCTCCAAGGTGTATGTGTTCATCCTCCCGTCATGAACAACATTCCTATCATACTGCCATGGTATTCCCAACAGTATATGACACACGTCCATGGGAATAACATCACACAGGATCTCATCATGATAATTCCCAATTTTAAAATTAACTAAACATAGTTTAGTGACACTTACCCGGTGTCCTTTTTGTAACCACGAGACTTTATATGGACTCAGGTGCTTAGTTGTCTTCATCTCCAACTTCGCCACCATCTCGGTTGAAACGAGATTGTCAGTGCTCCCACTGTCAATTATGACTTTGCATTTCCTGTCCTTGGCTGTACAAGCCGTTCTGAACAGTCTGCTCCTCTGCACTGAGTTCTCCACCTCCTTCTCAGGCTTCCCTTGAGGTCTCTTCCAATCCTCCTTGGGCTTCTGAAATTCTTTCTGGGCAACCGCTTTGCCTCTAGGCTAGCTTTTGCCTCGCCCTCGCTGTCCCTGCTTGCGGCTCAGCTTTTCTTCGGCTTTCAGAGCCATCTGGTACGCATCCTCAACTATGCGGATGGTCAGCATGCTCAGCTCATCCTGAATGTCATACCTGAGACCATTCAGATACCTTGCCACCTTTTTGTCATCACTCTCCCGATGACCAGCTCGAATGTTGAGCCTGTAAAATTCTTCGGTGTACTCCTTCACCGTCATCAGCTTCTGTCTCAGGTTCTACATGCGCCTGAACAGAGTGATCTGGTAATCTCTTGGAATAAACTTCGCCTTCATCTTGGCGATCATCCGATCCCAGCTCTTGATCTTCTGTTTGCCTTTGTGACGCCTTTCTGCCTGCAGCTCGTCCCACCATAAGGCTGCATGTCCCTTCAGCTTCATGACGGCATGCCTTACTTTCTTGTCCTCTTCGATGTCTTCGTAATCGATGTAGGTGTCGAGTGCTCGGATCCAATCCAGCAACTCCTCAGCATTTAGACTTCCCTCATAGACGGGAATGTCCATCTTGGTCTTCGAGCTCATCCTTGAAATAGCTCTGATCAACCGCTCGGTTGAAGCATCTTCTGCTGTGACCTCCTCAGCGTCGTGTCCAGCTTCCTCTTCAATCTCAGGATCGTTGAACTCTCCTGCGTCGACTCCACACCTCTGGGTGGCCTCCATATCTTCGAGTCTCGCCCTGAGATCTCGTATTTGACGCTCCATCTCTAGATTCCCTACTGGCCTACCCCTTCTTCGGGCATCCCTATCCTCGCGATTAGGTGACTGCCTTTCTCTCCTGGGTGGCATTATGTATCTGCTTCTCTCTGCTATCTGAACAAAGAGAACTCCACTTCCTGCTCTAATACCACTCTTGACGCAAGTCGTGAGTATCATAGTGTTCTCCTTTCCTTCTTCACACCTCTCACCTGCAATATACAGACAAGACTTCAGGCTCTGATACCACTTGACTGCAAGTTTCCCCTCAATGGACAGTCGCTCTCACTAGGACCTTCAACAATCCGGCCCGAAGAGTCAACAGCTCTCCAACTCCCTCGGGAGTTCTTTACCCACAGTCTTCTCGGCGATCCTCCCTTCGTACTTCGGAAGATCAGATCTCGCGGATTCATGAACCTTATGGTACTGCTCCCAATCACTTGAAACGCCAAACCCTGAATACCGAAAGTCAACGGTCAGCCATCGGGATATCGCTACTTGCGCTGTCAATGCTTCGGATTATCAAAACCCGAGTGCCGAGGTGCCAAGTTCCCCAACACGAAGCCACCTGGACTCCACTCACTCTCGGCTACATGATTCCACGTCCCTTCAGGATTTCGCGGATCGTGGATCTATGATGCACAGTTTCCTGGCTGTTGGAAACCCCGAATGTCGAAACTTCGATGCTCCGTATTTGTGCCACCTGTCCCTCCGACAATCGACGGTTCCCACAAAATCAGGAAATCACGACTTGCGATTTCGACGTGCATGTAACTCTTTCACTCGTCAACCCTGATATGCCGATATATGATGACAATTGATTCTTCAGTGCACCTGCGAGTTAAATCCCCCTCGCAACTCCTCCGCGTTCTGACGGTCTGCGGAATTTCGTGATTCTCCTTAATAACTTCAAGTCGTCGATTCTCTTCCTCTGAAAGGTTCTCCGCTGCACCAGCTTTCCCTGGGTTCAAATCTCTCTCAGTCCTGTTCCTGCACCATGAATGTGGAACTATGCCTCCTGAGCTAATTCTCTCCGACTCCATCAGAGACTTCAAGAACGATGCCTTTGCTCCACCTTCAACAGCTTTCAAAGTGTTGAAGTATTCCCGGACTCTGCACTTCCTCAGTCGTAGCAACCCCGGCCCTGCTTCTCTCAGTCTTGCCACTGAGGCTTCCAGTTGACCTGCACTCACCTACACGGTTCAAACAACCCAATTCACTCTGGGCAACCTGAGCACAAAAGTTTAACTGTTTAGCCTCCTCTACGCACTCTATGCGGAGGAATTCGACTGCACTCTATGCAGGAATCTCCTAGCTCAAACAGAGAAACAATTGAAACTCATTCCCTCATTCTCTCAGGTTTCTAACCTAATAGGCAATTTCATATGCAGCATATAGAAGATAAGCATAAAAAGAAGCAAACATGCAAAAGCATAATATCAACAGCACACAGAGATCAAACACATCCATGAGATTGAATTACGGCTTTCCTATTAATTCAATATCTGTACATGGAGTTCCCCACAAGCTCTCTGCTCTGTTCTCTCCTTGCTCCTCTTCCTAATGCTGAATAATGAGAATGAATAACAATACAATGATACAAAAGGAGGGTGCCTATATTCTGTTTTCCCTCTTGAAAGATGAAACTGTCTAATCTACAGCTAACCCTATCTACCAGCATTTAAAACTATTAAATGCCTTCTTATCTATATTATATTACAAGTGCGCTCAGCTTTGAATGCTCCCAGTTAAATGATGGTGCAACAATCTTTCTAAAGTGTTTCAAAACTACATGTGTTGGCGCTGTCCAGCTGTTTCCTCTTCGCTCCACGCGCCCGCTCGCTTGGTAGGTGAGCGATGCTCCTGCATCATAATGGTGGTGAGGATTATATGAGTTATAGCGTTTAATGGTTATAGTTGTCAAAGGTTATATGGATTAGAGGTTATATAGATTATATGGGTTAGATTCTCTAGATGTTAACATGTAGGGGTTAAAAGAATTAAGGGTTGGGATTTATTGGATTAGGGGTTATATGGATTAGAATTTACAAGGACTATATGGGTTATATGGGTTAGATGCTATATATGTTAACAGGTAGGGGTTAAAAGAATTAAGAGAATTAAGGGTTAGGATTTATTGAGGATTATATGGATTATATGGGTTAGATGTTATATATGTTAACATGTAGGGGTTAACAGAATTAAGAGAATTAAGGGTTAGTATTTATAGATGTTAAGAGGGTTAAAATAATTAAGAGAATTAAGGGTTAAGATTTATTAGATTAGGGGTTATAGAGGTTACTGGTAGGGCTTAAAATAATTAAGGGTTAGGATTTATTGGATTAGTGGTTAAGGGAAGAGGTGATATGGGATAACATGTATAAAGGTTATACAAGTTTTAAGGGTTGGGTGTTAGATATTATTAAGGATAGATGAGTTAGGTGTTGACAATCAATGATTATAGGGGTTGAGATTATAGGGTCAATGTTATATATTGTTAAGGATAGATGAGTTAGGTGTTCACGGGTAATGATTTTATGGGTTACAAGGGTTAATGATTATAGGGTTAACATGTTGGGGTTAAAAGAATTAAGGGTTAGGATTTATTGGATTAGTGGTTATAGGGAAGAGGTGATATGTGATATATGGTATGAAGGCTATCAAAAATTTAAGGGTTGGGTGTTAGATATTGTTAAGGATATATCAGTTAGGTGTTATGTTAGGGGTTATGAGAGATAATTATATATTAGGTGCTATGGTTAGGGATTATAGGTGGTAAGGTTATAATAGCGATTATAGGTGTTAAGGTTATAATAAGGATTACAGGGATTAATATATCTCATGGAATCTAGAAAACACCACACCGAATGATGGGTGGCTTTGGGACTTGTTAGTGTCCTATAACGATAGGAGATCTGATGTTTCAGGTATTATTTGTGGGTCTCATGATGAATTTCCTGGCTTGTTGGTCTTGTTATTTCTTGAAATAATTTTTCCAATTTATGGTCATTAGGTGATAGGATGGTCATTATATGAAATATTTCTTATTATTTTTTAGTTAAGTGTCTTTAAGATGAGTTTTAGAATTTTCTTTTCAAGAAGTGATGAGTCTGTACTTGTATTAGAAAAGCTCCAAAATTTCACTTTTGACAGCTAAGAGCCATTTTTCAAAGAATTCTAGTGTTTCCGAAAGCTGTCACTTTCGGTATCTCAAACGACATGTACGAGGTGCTCTAAGATGCCCAAAGTGCAGATTTTTCCAACGGTTAGCTTGTCCCATTAGAGTCTCAAATCGTCGGTAGTACACACCCCATCATCATCGCAAGTGTTGTCAAAATTGTCTTGAATTGGATCATGATACTATCTGGACAAATGATGTATGTCTGATATAATTATTTGGTGAGATATATTAAACCCTAATATAATAGATCCGAGTTCTCTGTTGCCAACTAAGATCACGATAAACTCACATCATTCATTTTTTACCTAATCTATCATGTGGTTATCTATCCTGGTCGAATGATGCAATCATCATTATGATTTGAGTTTCATTCTTTATCAAGGGTTTATTCCAAAATATTGTCATTCAAATATTTTTCCCATATCATGCATTTTTCCTCTACTCGAGCTTCAATTTTCCCTCTATCAACGCCATTGTGTCTCCCCAAGCTCGATTTTATTGTATTGCAGGTGTTGAAAATTTATTTTGTCGATGAAGAAAGGAGGGGCTCTGCTCAGGAAATAGATAAATGATATAACATATCTGGAATCTCACTTTGAGATTTTCCAAATGTTCAAAGATGTTGGTTGCTACAAGTACTATGAAAAACTACAAGGTTTTCACCAAGGAGTGGCTGAGGCATTTTCCTTAAACTTTGATGGAGCCAAGGCCAAAGTGGGAACAATTGAATTATAGGTTAGTGAAGCCATTGTCGCAGCAACGACAAAGATACCTAGGACTGGTGAAAGATGGTTTAAAGCAACCATTACTAAAGACATCAAGTTCAAGTCTTAATATGAGGATTAGGTATAAGGATTTATATGGTTATGTTTTAGGGGTTGTAATGAATATGGGTTATGGTTAAGGAGTTATATTGGTGAGGGGTTATAGGTTATAATTTACTGGTGTTAGGAATTAAGTGTTATAGTTTATATGAGTTATTTGTATGATAAATTTAGGTGATAACCATGAAACTTAGGGTTATATATGTAATTAGGTTATAGGGGATTTAGAGGTTATAATTATCAATGGTTAAAGTTTATATTAATTGTAGGTTATAAAGGTTAAGTGTTAGGGGTGATAGGTGTAATAAAGTTAAGGGGTTGGAATTAAGAGTTACAGTTTAATGAGTTCTTGAGTTCTTGATTAAGTTACTGGGATCTTTCGATCACAACCTAGAAAGACTCATGGAGTGATAAAAAAACCATTTGTTGGCTAAATTTTAGATCACAACAGATCACGACATGCTCCTATTCCTCTTTCCTGACAGTTAATCTCCTGCGATCTGGTACACCAAATCTTCTATGATCTGGCTAGAACGTGACCACCAGAGAATACAACGAATGATTCTTGACAACAATTTTTAGGGTCTATTGGCGGTAACAAAAATGATATGCACCCTCCCTTAAGCTATGGTAGTCAAAATATGTGACAATTTGCAAGAAATTCACTGCGAATGGTGGGAGAAATTCAATAATAAAATCCACAAAGGCGACTTTCTCTCTCATGCAATTGTGGGGAACATCAAATTCTTTAGCATCTTAACAGTAAAAACGATCCTTGAATGTAGTGTGCCACCTTCAAAACTCTTCATCATATTGAATATGCGACCTCCTCCATGCACAACGAATCAGAGTTTGACGAACGACTTCTCCACCCAACAGATTGAAGGATGAATCTTGGTGAGATAAACAAATGGCTCCTCCATGCAACAACTCAAAAATCACTAACCTGCTCTGATTATTATAAAAGTGTTTGGTCACTTTGCACACAAACCTATTACTAATAAGTGGTAACAACAAAAATTTGGGTGTAAATCCATAATGTTTTCAATCTTCCTTCTAGGTCCCACTAACCATTGTCATTGTCCATCTCATACAAAAGGATGTCAATATCAACAAGATAAACAAAATCCTTTTTCAAATTTATCTCTAATAACAATATAAACACCAAATTGTTGTATGAGACCCCCTTGTTTGTGGGACAAAGGATCCCCTCCGCCCAATGATTTGAATCGTAAAGTCTATGCCAGAGGTATACATACCCTACCCCCCTCTAGATTTGAACTTGTGACCTCTTAGGAGAAAACACATGTTCTTAACCATTAGACCCACTATAATATATATATATATATATATATATATATATATATATATA
>ML781230.1:333216-346715 GCA_009831015.1 Picea engelmannii
ATATATATATATATATATATATATATATATATATATATATATATATATATATATATATATATATATAAATTAAAAAATAAATAAAAAGCAAAACATGCTCCCTTACAACAAAACCCACACCCATATGTTATAAAATATTTATAATATATAAATTAGATATTATATATAATATATATATATATGTGTTTGTGTGTGTGTATGTATTATATATAACATATAATTTATATATTATAAATATTTAAATTAAGAAATAAAAAAAATAAACCCTTTTAACAAAAATGAATCTCCCCCATTTGTGTATGCATATCCCCTATCCATACCCCGGACGCATCCTGTATTGTGCACTGATCCATAAACAACACAAATAGAGTGTGCACACGACCTCTGTGAGGAGAGGAGAAAGGGTACTCTGCGAGGACAACAGGAGCACGCAAGGGCACATGAGGGTGAGTCTGCGAGGAGAAAGGGGAGCACACGAGGGCACAGGAGGGCGATTCTCTGAGGAGAAACGAGACCACATGAGGGCACACGAGGGAGAGTCTGTGAGGAGAAAGGGGAGCACACGAGGTAACACAAGGGCAAGTCTGTGAGGAGAAAGGGGAGCACACAAGGTCACACGAGGGAGAGTTTGTGAGAAGAAAGAGGAGCACATGAGGGCACAGGAAAAGGAAACAAGAATGGTGAGTACCCTAAGTGTTATCCAACAATTTTAAAATAGCAATGTTTCATGTGAGATCCTTATATATCAATGTCAAGTTCAACGTTTCTTATGTTTCATGCTATTCATCCAACATCAAGTTCAATATGCATAGCTTCTTTGTCTTCCTTCTTATTCATTTCATTAATATTTTGAGGAGCTCTTCATTGGATTTCTGGGGTTGATGATTGTTGATGCAGGAGCATCGCCTACGACAAATAAGCCAGCATGGAAGACAATGAACAGCTGGACAAGCCAGCAGAAGGTTTTGAATTTTTCATCCATAAGGATGCACCAATGTATAAATGATGCATTTATGAAAGCACCGTTTGTGTGTTGTATCAGACCTCGATCCATACGCTCATGTCTGAAATAGATAGGAGGCATTTATTAGATTTAATGCAGGTAGATAGATGTTTAAGTCTAGATTAGATAGTTTTAGAGTCTGAGAGGGAAAATGGATATAGACACCCTCATTGTAAGTATTGTATTATTATTCAGCAGCATTCAGAAGAGAAGAGAAAGCAGAGAAATTGTGAAGAACACCCCTGTACAGATGTTGAATTAATAGAATGAAATTATGATTCAAATTCATGGAGGTTGTTGTTTCTCTGTGTGTATTGATTTTGTGCTCTTGAATGTTTGTTTTATGCTTATGCATTTGCTTTGTATATGATGTGCATGGGAATTTAGGGTTTGAGACTGAAGTCTGAGAAGGAAGAGGATGAGTTTCAATTGTTTCTGTATCTGACCCAGGAAATTCTTGCAAGGGGTGCAGTTGAATTTATCCGCGAGGAGCGCGTTGATGAAGGCCCAGTAGATTAGATTTTGTTCTTATTCACCCAAAGATTAATTTAGGGTTGTTGCAACCATGCAAGGAGTGTGCAGGTTGAAGTAAGAAGAAGTCTCAGTTTATTAGTCTGAGTAAAGGAGATAGTGACTGTTGCTGCAGAGAGTGCGCAGAGTCTGAAGGATTTAACACTTGAAAAGTTGTTGAACGCTAAGCACAAGGAGTGCACATACATCCCTCTAAAGGAGCTAGAGTGGATAAGCTCAGGAGGGATAAAACCCTTGTGATATCATTGAGAAGAGCATGGGAGGTTTGATCGAAGGAGGGTCAAGCAGAGTTCAGGTGTAGGCTTAGAGAACAAGTCTCGGTAGAAGCACTTAGTCATTTTCAAAAAATTCTCAAGGGGGGAGGAGTCAATGGCCAAGATTCGCAGAAAAGATTGGCGATGCCCCGACAATTGTCAGATCTTGGAAAAGTTTTGCAGGTTTTAATCCCGGAGGAGCAAAGAGATCCCGGAGAGTTGGGGTTCGACATTCAGGACTTTCCTATGCAGAGGAATTGTTACGCTTGAAATCGTGATCCCGCGATACCCGATAACACGGGAAGAGGTGGTGACGTGGAAGGGATAATCCTCACGTGCATCGAAGATCGAACTTTTAGGATTCTCGGTGTCATGAGAATCGGTGCAGCAGGAGTTCCGAAACTTCGAAGCACGATAACCACGTAGTCACGGTGGTGAGTGGAGAATAGATGTCAGGCTATTGGAGTTCGGGAATCGGAGATTCATGGGAGCAGCGACACATGACTGTGTGTTTACCGATTTCCCAACAGGGAAATCCCCGACAAGGACAACGAAATATGTGAAGGGAATATTCATCGGGTTTCGGGGTTTTGTGCGACCCGAGTACAGGACTCGCGACTACGCGAGGTCCGATTTCCCGATAAGACAAAGGGGAGATCGTCAAGAGAGAGTTCTGTGGGTATTGAAGAGGTCCCGATAAGGGATAATAAGAGCAAATTTAGCTCTTTGGGCCAGTGAAGAAGAAGGTCCTGGTGGTAGAAGACGTGCCTCGGGTGGGCGTTTGCGCCAAGTGGTATCAGAGCAGGGAACTCTTTGTTTTCTGCGACAGAGAGAAAGGAGAAAAAAAAATTTCACCATGCCACCCAGAAGAGAAAGGAAATCGCCTGATCCAGAAGACAGAGATGTATGAAGAAGAGGTAGGCCGGATGGAAATCCAGAAATGGAGAGACAAATGAGAGATCTCTGAGAAAGACTCAAGGAGATGGAGACAGCTCAGAGATGCAGAGTTGGTGTAGGGGATCTTAGTGATTCTGAAGTTGAAGAGGAAGATGGACATGAAGAAGAGGTCACAGCAGAAGATGCATCAACCGAGCAGTTGATTAAAGCCATTTCCAGAATGAGTTCAAAAACAAAAATGGACATTCCAGTCTATGAAGGAAGTCTGGATGCAGAAGATCTTCTGGATTGGATTCACGCTCTTGATACTTACTTCGATTATGAAGACATTGAAGAATATAAGAAGGTCAGGCATGCTATCACTAAACTGAAAGGACATGCAACATTATGGTGGGACGAGCTTTAGGCGGATAGACGTTCCAAAGGGAAGCAAAAGATCAAAATATGGGATCGAATGATTGCGAATATGAAGGCAAAATTCATCACAAGAGACTATCAAATCACACTATTCAGGAGAATGCAGAACCTGAGACAGAAGTTGATGACGATAAAAGAGTATACCGAGGAGTTTTACAAGCTCAATATCAGAGCAAGTCATAGGGAGAGCGATGATGAGAAAGTGGCTAGGTATCTGAATGGTCTGAGGTATGAAATTCAAGATGAATTAAGTATGGTAACCATACGAATGATGGAGGATGCTTACCATATGTCTCTGAAGGCCAAAGAGAAGCTGAGCCATAAGCAAAGTTAGAGAGGGCGAGGCAAGAGTCAGCCCAGAGGCAAGACAGTTGCCCAGGAGAAATATCAGAAGCCCAAGGAGGAATGGAAGAAACCTCAGGGTAAGGTTGAAAGAGGTGGAACCTCATAGCGAGGACCACAGGTTGAACAGAGGGGGCAGTATACGGAGTAGGGTGGTTATGCTTACGCAAACACTTTTCCTCGTACTCGAGGTAGGGGAAGAGGCTGAGGAGGAATTATCACATGTTTCACTTGTGGAAAAAATGGACAGAAGTCATTCAAGTGTCCAGAGAAAAAGAAAGACATCGGAGAAGCTCACATCACTGAAGCTCAGAAGCGTGATGCTGAGACGGAAGATGCAGAAGGAGGAAGATCGCTTGGAATGCATAAAGTTCTTTTGACACCTGATAAGGAGGTGGAAAACTCAGTCCAAAGGACCAAACTGTTTAGAATAGCATGCAAGACCAAGGATAGGGTGTGCAAGGTTATTGTGGACAGCGGTAGCATGGATAATCTCATTTCAACCAAGATGGTGGAGAAACTAGCGCTGGAGACAACCGATCATCCCTATCCATACAGAGTTTCATGGCTACAGAAAGGACACCAGTTGAGTGTTACGAAAAAATGCTTGGTTGAATTCAAAATAGGAGGATATAATGATAAGATATTATGTGATGTCATTCCCATGGATGTATGTCATTTATTGTTGGGTAGACCATGGCAATATGATAGAAATGTGGTTCATGATGGGAGAATGAACACATATACCCTGGAAAAAAATGGGAGAACCCATATGTTGCTTCCGATAAAGGATAAGGAGGTAAAGTCGGAAGTAAACAACATAGTACTTCTCATGAGTGGGAAGGAGATTCTTACATAGATGGAGAAGAAGGAATATCCACAATTCTTTGTTGTCAGAAAATCGAGAATCGTTCTGACTAGCACAAGAGTGGACAACTTACCAAATGAGATTCAAGCACTGCTGGAAGAGTTTGCTGACATCATAGTGGATGAATTACCTTGTTCGTTACCACCGATGAGGAGTGTGAGCCATCACATTGATCTCATACCAGGAAGCAGTTTGCCGAAGAAGGCTGCGTACAGATTGACGCACAAGAAAATGAGGAGGTCAAGAAGTAGGTCCAAGAGTTGTTGGACAAAGGATTGGTCAGAGAAAGTCTGAGTCCATGTGATGTTCCGACCGTTCTTAGTCCAAAGAAAGATGGAGGCTGGATAATGTGCACCAACTCAAGGGTGATCAACAAAATTACCATCAGGTACAGATCCCACTGCCGAGAATGGATGATCTGATGGATTGCCTGAGTGGGGCAAATTATTTTTCAAAGATTGATCTGAAGAGTGGATATCATCAGATTCGCATGAGGGAAGGTGATGAATGGAAGACAGCCTTCAAGACCAATGAAGGATTGTAGGAATGGTTAGTCATGCCGTTTGGTTTGACAAATGCACCAAGTACATTCATGAGGCTGATGAATGAAGTCCTGAAGGAGTTCATCGGGAAATTTGTTGTCGTATATTTGGATGATATACTGGTCTTTAGTAAAATAAAGGCTGAACATTTGAAACATTTGGCCATTGTGATGAGAAAGCTACAGTAGGAGAAGTTGTTCATAAACATGAAGAAATATTCATTCATGAAGACAGAGCTCATTTACTTGGGGTTTGTCATTTCAGAGAATGAATTAAAAATGGATCTGAGTAAGGTGGAAGTGATTAAACATTGGCCATCACCCAAAAACATTTTTGAGGTAAGGAGTTTCCATGGTTTGGCTAGTTTCTACCGAAAGTTCATTAGGAATTTCAGTGGAATTAGCGCAGCAATGATGGAAACAATGAAGAAGTGGCATAAGTCTTTTCATTGGACAACAGAGGCTGAGAAAAGCTTCAATATGTTGAAGCGGAAGATCATAGAGAAACCAGTGTTGGTGTTGCCAGATTTCACGAAGACATTTCAGGTGAAATGCAATGCAAGTGGATATGCCATAGGAGCGGTCCTAAGTCAAGAGGACAGACTAGTTGCCTATTTCAGTGAGAAGCTGGATGAAGCAAAGCTAAAATACTCCATGTATGATAAGGAATTTTATGCTATCATATAGGCGTTAAAGAAGTGGAGGCATTACTTGATTCCAAAATAATTTATGTTGTATAGTGATAATCATGCATTGTAGTTTGTGACTCAGCAGGAGAAACTGAATCAGTAACATGCAAAATGGGTAGAGTATATGAAAAATTTTACATTTGTAATCAAACACGTTTTAGGGACTGCTAACAAAGTGGTTGATGCTTTGAGCAGGAAATGCTTGTTGCTGCAGGAGTTCCGAGTCAGGACATTGGGTTTTGAAAACCTTAAGGACATGTATACAGGTGATGCAGATTTTGGAGAAGCGTATGAAGCAGCTGAGAATCCAGTTCTCAGAGATCGGAGTTCTTGGATGGACTATATGATCTAGGAGGGATTGTTGTTCATAGGCAATCAACTGTGCATTCCGAATTGCTCCATGAGGGAGAACTTGCTAAAAGAAAAACACAGTGGAGGCTTGGCAGGACATTTTGGCCAAGACAAAACATTTGTGAAGCTAAGCGAATCATAGTTTTGGTTGGGGATGCACTCAGATTTTAAAGGGTTTTTTGATAGATGTAGAATTCGTCAGCATTCTAAGGGCAGAAAGCAGAATGCAGGTCTTTATCAGCCATTGCCCATACCAGAAAGACCATGGGAGGCCATAAGCATGGATTTCGTATTAGGATTGCCCAGGACACAGAGAGGGGTTGATTCCATCTTTTTGGTGGTGGATAGGTTTTCAAAGATGGCATATTTTATTCCATGTCAAAAGACCAGCGATGCGACTCACATCACAAACTTGTTTTTCAAGGAGGTCATTCGACTCCATGGATTGCCGAAAAGTATTGTTTCGAACAGGGACACCAAATTCATTGGACATTTGTGGAGGACACTTTGGAAGTAGCTAGGAACTAATCTGGCGTTTAGTTTTTCCTATCATCCACAGATGGATGGGAAAACAGAGGTTGTAAACAGGAGTCTGGGAGTTTTGTTAATAAGCCTGGCGACAGAGCACCACAGCAGCTGGGACAATGTGTTGCCGCAGGCAGAGTTCGCATATAACGATTCAGTGAACAGGAGCACAGGTAAAATCCCATTTGAGATTGTATACGACAGGCAGCTAAGAGGAGTATCTGAACTCAGGGAGTTAGATCAGACTACTACTAGCAGCACAAGCACTGAAGAGTTCACTGAAGCAATGAAGGAACTTCACAGCAAGGTGAAGCAGCGACTGATTGATTCAAATCAGGAGTATAAACGTAGAGCAGATCAACATCAGAGACAACTTCAATTTGAGGTTGGCGATCTAGTTCTGGCACATATGAGGAAGGAAAGGTTCCCAAGGGGAACATACAACAAGCTGAAAATGAAGAAAATTGGGCCATGCAGAGTCCTGAAGAAGTTGGGAGAAAATTCTTATGAGATTGAGTTTCCCGATGGGATCGACATATCTCTGACGTTCAATATATCAAACTTATATCCATATCAGGTGAAGGAAATAGGAGCTGGAAGTGATGAGCAGCAGGAGGTCCAGTGGCAGAAGTAGATGCCGATTGCAGAGAAGCCACAAATGGAGCGTATACTGGACAAGCGAGTAGGTAGAAAGACCAGGAGGAAAGAATACTTTGAGTATCTGGTGAAATGGAAGAACCACCCAATGGAATATGCCAGCTGGGAGACAAAAGCAGTTATCCAAAATCATGGGTAGACTGTGGAGGAGCTCATGGACAGGAGCCCATGAAAATTTTCAAGCCGAGGAGTATGATGCAGGAGCATCGCCTACGACAAATGAGCCAGCATGGAAGGCAGTGAACAACTGGACAAGCCAGTAGAAGGTTTTGAATTTTTCATCCAAGAGGATGCGCCAATGTATAAATGATGCATTTATGAAAGCACCTTTTGTGTGTTGTATCATACCTCGAGCCATACGCTCATGTCTGAAATAGATAGGAGGCATTTATTAGATTTAATGCAGGTAGATAGATGTTTAAGTCTAGATTAGACAGTTTTAGAGTCTGAGAGGGAAAACGGATATAGACGCCCTCATTGTAGGTATTATATTATTATTCAGCAGCATTCAGAAGAGAAGAGAAAGCAGATAAATTGCGAAGAACACCCCTGTACAGATGTTGAATTAATAGAATGAAATTCTGATTCAAATTCATGGAGGTTGTTGTTTCTCTGTGTGTATTGATTTTGTGCTCTTGAATATTTGTTTTCTGGCTATGCATTTCTTTGTATATGTTTTGCATGGGAATTTAGGGTTTTAGACTGAAGTCTGAGAAGAAAGAGGATGAGTTTCAATTGTTTCTTTATCTGAGCCAGGAGATTCCTGCAAGGGGTGTAGTTGGATTCATCTGCGAGGAGCGCGTTGATGAAGGCCCAGTAGATTATCTTTTGTTCTTATTCACCCAAAGATTAATTTAGGGTTGTTGCAACCGTGCAAGGAGTGTGCAGGTTGAAGTAATAAGAAGTCTCAGTTGATTAGTCTGAGCAAAGGAGATATTGATTGCTGCTGTAGAGATTGCGCAGAGTCTGAAGGATTTAACACTTGAAAAGTTGTTGAATGTCGAGCGCAAGGAGTGCACATACATCCCTCTGAAGGAGCCAGAGTGGATAAGCTCAGGAGGGATAAGACCCTTGTGATATCATTGAGAAGAGCACGAGAGGTTTGATCGAAGGAGGGTCAAGCAGAGTTCAGGCGCAGGCTTAGAGAACAAGTCTTGACAGAAGCACTTAGTCATTTTCAAGAAATCCTCAACGGGGGAGGAGTCAACAGCCAATATTCGCAGGAAAGATTGATGACGCCCCGACAGTCGTCAGATCTTGGAAAATCTGTGCAGGTTTTAAGCCCGGAGGAGCAAAGAGATCCCGGAGAGTCGGGGTTCGGCATTCGGGACTTTCCTATGTAGAGGAATTGTTACGCTTGAAATCGTGATCCCGCGATACCTGATAACACAGGAAGAAGTGGTGACGTGTAAGGGATAATCCTCACGTGCATCGAATATCAGACTTTCGGGATTCTCGGTGTCGTGAGAATCGGTGCAGCAAGAGTTCTGAAACTCCAAAGCGTGATAACCACGTAGTCACGGTGGTGAGTGGAGAATAGGTGTCAGGCTATCGGAGTTCGAGAATCAGAGATTCATGGGAGTAGTGACACACGACTGTGTGTTTACCGATTTCCTGACAAGGAAATCCCCGACAAGGACAATGAAAGATGTGAAGGGAATATTCATCGGGTTTCGGGGTTTTGTGTGACCCGAGTACAAGACTCGCGACTACGCGAGGTCCGATTTCCCGATAAGACAAAGGGGAGATCGCTGGGAGAGAGTTCTGTGGGTATTGAAGAGGTCCCGATAAGGGATAAGAAGAGCAAATTTAGCTCTTCGGGCCAGTGAAGAAGAAGGTCCCGGTGGTATCAGACGTGCCTCGGGTGGGCGTTTGCGCCAATTGTCTACAGACGACAAACTCATTGTTGGGGAATTTTGCAAGGTGGTATTTCAAATGGTTAATGCATCCATTCATATCTTTCCCATAAAGCTCACAAATCAGACTTAGGCGATTTGACCCCTTGTCAGGTTTGACATATTGCCGAAATGGATCCAAGGCCTTTGGCATGTCGGTGGGGTGATTTATGAAACCTAGGGCAAAAAAACTAAATCAAATCAATACTAAATAATGCTTGTAAAAATAATCAGACCTAGAAAATCGTTCAATCTTTAGGGAAAAATCAGCAACAAGAGACACACTATGCACACAACAAACTCTTGCATAGATCCTGTAAACATAAAATAATTACATGTTGGAAATTTAAGACATACTTGGGAATCTGAAAACCATAAATGGAAATCAACCCCCAGCCCACAAAATATTCTTTTATAGTGATCAAAATCCTTGCTTTCCCCTCTTAAAATTGTTGGAAGACGCTCGAAAATGGCAACTGGAAGACTCTCTCAACTTCATTTACAATAAAATAGCAATGTCTCATGTGATATCCTTATATATAGCCTATAGCAATGTCTCATGTGATATCCTTATATATAGCCTATAGCAATGTCTCATGTGAGATCCTTATATCTAGCCTAGGGAGGGATAAAATATTACTTCCTCCAACTACCTAGTCAAAAAATACAATAAAAATGAGGTGGTCAAACCACATGTACAAAGATCCAAGTGAAAAGGCCCCAAGAGAGTGTAATGTCTCACTTAATGAAGGAAGAAGGTGAATCCAAGGTGTAATGTCTAGCATCCAAAGGCCTCCAAAGGGGTATATCCTCAACAAACTCCTCAAAGTATGCAATTAAAGTCTTTAGGTATCTTCCAAGGTGGACACATAGATCTCCAAGTTGAAAAATCTCCATAAATCATAAGTAAGACCCCTCAAGACTGGATGAACCCTTCAAATCAGATCCAAAAGTTTCATGGATGAGGTGTTTAAGGTGTAACAACCCTCCTCAAATCATTCCAACTTTCTCCTCAAGTCATGGGAGAATTAGATAAGTCCACATGTCACAAATAGTTCCACAATGCAACCTCCAAGGTGGATTTCCCATGAAGTCATTTGACACAAGCCTCTAAATGAGTGATTCAAAATCTAGGACATGACATGGAATGAGAAGACTTGGTACATGAAGAAAACCTCTAAACTATTTTGACCAGTCTTGGACTGCCTTGGGATACATGATAATGTCTTATGAAATGTGATTTGCCTTGGTAAAGATGCCCAAAAACCAGGATGAAGCCAAATGCTCAAGAGGAACCATAAAACATCATATGTTCCATCAACATGTCTTAAAACCCTGTATCTCATCATAATCCATGAAACCAAATAAGTTCCCCAACTATTCAAGGATCATAAAAATCACAAGGGGTAGTGAAGAAATTCACTAGTAGTACCTCTATAAAAAATAAGGGGTAATCGGTACCTTGCCAACTACCTCCCTTTAGTCATTTTGTTAATGATCCATGTCCATTTGTAAGAGGTTTTAGTTATAATGAAAGTATAAAAGTTTGTTTATTACTTAATATAGACTCTCAAAATTGAGGTGGAATTGTCCAACTCACTTACATGGCCATGATGGCCCCACTTTTTCAAAGGGATAAACATACCACATGCTTTGGATATAATTATACTTTGGTGGGGGGATTTACCACCCCCTTTGACCATCAATGAAAACCATTAGAGTGGTAAAGTGAAAACCCTCTGTGAGTTTCACTTGTCTAGCAGCTTCCTTTGTGATGATATTCATCTGTATGTAATACTTACAAAAAATACGCATGGACTCCACCATTAAGCCTTTTGGCTACGAAAGTCTCTTTATCCATACTTAAACATTACAATATGACAATATATGATGCAGAAAGAGGGGATTCAACAAATTTTCATATTTTCTGATATGTTTGAAAAAGGGTCATATATATAATAATAATAATAATAATCTAATTTTAAGGTCATGGCCAAGCCAGACGCGACCAAGCTAGACAAAGAAGGGGGTCTCATAAATAGTTGTCTTTCTTTCTCTTCATAAAATACTCCTTAAAAATATACACACTAAAGAAAATCATAATTATGCCATTAATCCTATCAACCTTCAACGTCAATTCAGAAAACTATTTACATTATATGAATTATTCTTCAAGGAAATGTGTTCAGTATTGAATGCTAATTCTTCAACACTTTGCTACATGTACAATTTTTTTTATCACAATGTCTTTACAATATTCATGAAGCCTTTGCATACGATTGAGATTAGTAAGGATTCCATATGAGAAAAAATACAGAATTGGAAACCTCTTGCTCCTTCCCATATCTAGTTTTCATTGAAGTTGAATTTCTTGCATGGTTTAAAGAGTCAAGTCAAAACGCCATCAGTTTCACGACCACTCCTTTGAGTAACACCAACCTAAAATCAAGTGCTAATTAAAATTTATGTAGCAACTTTTTTAGGGCTCTTCAAACCCATATTATCTTAGGTGTAGATCTTTGGAATAGGATTGTGAGAATAACTTTCCAAATATGCTAAACAAACATAAAGCCTTGAGTTAGGGACTGAAATCCAGTTTCTATATCACTGAGTTTGGGAATCCCTTCTAACACAAAGTTCAATCACAAGGTCGCATTGGGGCCCTCAGAGTAATCAACCCTACTTTGTTGGTATTGGTTTCGACTGTCCCCCCTCTTCTTTGGTATAGTAGGTGGTACCATAGAGGCTATAATCTTTTAGACTTCCTACACAAGGTGACAACATAAGGAAGGTGGTGTTGTACTTGGGATCGACGTTGGATAGAATCACTCAGACTCCTTAGAGGGTTTCGTGCTGCTCGGTGAGGTAACTTGCACTAGGGAATTAGTTCGTTAAGTAGGTTGTCAACATAACTTTCCCACCTGTCAAAACTCAACCCCTTTTCACAGCAATTCTACGATGTTGGATTCCATCACCAACTAGCACTTCTTTGTGAGAAGGTTTGTTTGCATGCTTGACTCCTAGATTAATTAGCGTGTGTTTTTTTTCTCCTTAGTTGGCCTTAGGATTGAGTTTGTGTCTAATGGCATCAATTTCGGGTTAATTCCTCATTTGATCAATACAAAATATGGATACAATTAAAATAAAAGGTAATAAAGAGGTAACAAATAGCTCATACCTAACTTACGTCTTATAATTCTCCAACACTGAGAACCCTTATTATTTGAGGACACTTTCTCACAAGTGATCTGGACTTTTATGATGTTAGACCATTTATACTTGATTATGATGCGATTGACAGATGACATGATGTGTTACTATTTGATGTAGACAGGTGCTATTGACTCAGTTTTTTTTTAGTGTCCAGGGTTGTTGACCTTGAGGATGCAGAGGCATCGATAGAACCCCCTTGGACTCCGGACTGAGTCAGGGAGTGTGATTTTGGGTTGATATATTCACTATGATGTTTCATTGATTTGATGATTTGATGTTGATGTTTCTGACATGCTTGTTGATGATGCAGGCTGACGATAGCTTGCCGACCAGAAAAACATATGGAGTAAAGGGGCCACACATGATTTGCAGAGAGGTTGAGGGAGAGGGGTGGACAGCAGCCCTGCCACCGCCTGCTAGCACTCCCATCGTGGCTTGAACTGTAGGTTAATGATTCCCTAGTTCGAGAGGATCCACGATGCCGTGAGGGCAGACTGCGACAGTCGCTCACGATGATTCTAAGGGACACGCAATAAGGCAGGGGACTTATTCCTTAGAACCCTTAGTCTCCTATAAGTTCACCTGGCAGAGTGATGACTCCAGGGGTTATAGAGGTCTATCAATCAGTTCAGTCGGCGAGTGGCACCCTTGGAGCACGTGGTGCATCCTGAAGGGCACGTCGCATAAAAGAAACTTAGTTGGTGAGTGGCACCCTTGGAGCACGTGGTGCATCCTGAAGGGAACATCGCAATAAGGTGGTTGGGGGAGTCAGCCTAATTAGCCCTAAGTCATCGACACCTAAATAAAACCTTAAGCATTTCCCCTAACCAATCGTCGCCTAGCTCATAATCTAAGCCTTAAGCCTAAGACTTTTCTAGGAAAAATAAAAACAAATTTAGTGTGACCTTAACAAAAAAACTTTGCAAAGAAGAAAATTGATTCCTAACTGGTAGGAGAATGACATCACCTTCGTAGTGTAACATAAAGACAGTTTCAAAAAAACACACAAAAAAAAAAAACTAAGACCATTATCCTCTCATTATCCATGTCTACTTTATTAAACCATCCTCCATCACCTTAATCTTCCAGTATCCATCTCCCTTTTACATGTCCAGTTCACATTACTAAATCGTCATCTCTCCCCTTAATTCCTCTTTATTCCTTTTTATGTAATACATTTACTTTTCCCATATACATGTCTGTCATCACCTTAATCTCTCATTATCCTATATATATATATATATATATTAATGGTGAATTTAAATGATGGATAATGATAAATTACAATGAGAATGCACGCATATAAATAAAAAAAT
>ML781230.1:358843-368948 GCA_009831015.1 Picea engelmannii
GATAATGATAAATTACAATGAGAATGCACGCATGTAAATAAAAAAATGAATATATATATATATATATATATATATATATATATATATATATACTATAAACAAATTGTCGTGTATTCCTTAATCTTTAAATTATAGAATAAGAAAATAATTAATGGATTCTCTTTCCGAAAGTTTATTAATCCCTACCGCCTCTACCATTAATAAAAAGTTACGCATGTAAAAATAAAAGGGAATTATTAATGAGCACACATACTCTTTGAGTTTTAAAAAATAAAAAATAAAAAATAAAAAAATAAAAAGAAAAATAAGAAAATAAAAAGGAAAAGGGGGGGAAAACCTAAAAAAAAAGAGGATTTAGGGTTTGAGACTGGATAAAAGAAGGGGAGAGGGGGAAAGAAAGGGGAATTTTCAGCTATTGGTATTGTTATGCTGCCAGACTAGAGACTGGACTGATTTCTTGTAGGAGTTGGGGAATCTCAGCGAACTTGAGTGGTAGCTCAGCCTTGGAGGTGAGCTGGGAAGCTAGGCTACTGTCCGGGTTGTGTGTGGCCCCTTTGAGGCTCGGGGGGCTAAGGGGGAAGGAGAGTACCCCTAGAATTTGGCTGGGAGGTACCGGTGAGTCCTCTACGGTCGGCAAGCAGGATCAGGAGTGGCGGGAGCACAAGAATCATTTGTTGCAAGCGTTAAGGACACAGGTATGTAAATCTCTGGGCATTTCTATCTTGCTGCGCGTGTGTATAGACTGTAGTTTTAATGGATATTGTGCAATGGTAGTTTCAATGGTTATAGTGTGAATCGTGTGCGTGAACTGTAGCTTAATAGTTAATGGCGTGACTATGAAACTTTTACGGCTGCTACCCACCTTGTAAATAAAGTATTTACCGTTGTTTTCCTTTTTATATAAATTTTTATTTGTTCCTGTTTGGGAAAATGGCAAACCTCGTTGATTCCGTTTCATCCCTTGCCTTTCCCTTCATAAAATGGTTCTGAACCTTAACCCAATACCGAATCGGCTTGTGTTATGAAATTTGGAATGGGCAAATAAATTGATGGATCGCTAATATATGATGGATTGTTAATATATGATAGGTAAGGCGTTATAGCATTTTATTTCATTTTATACAAGGCGTCGTGGTGGGTTTTTAAAACGCCTACTGCAACTAAATTGAGTGATTGTCAAATATTGCATTTGCGTGACGCTGACTGTATTTGGTTTTCCAGTGGACTTAATGTACCACCCTCCTCAAATCTAATATTTCCTTCCTAATAAAATACCTTATACAGGTACCCTTGTATTAATCCATTGGGCGTTGGTCTTTTCCGCGATATGAACTTAAATGGCAGACGCCTTCCATCTTGTATTTCTGGTGCTCTTCAAGTCACGTTCCGTCTTGTAATTCTGGTGTGTTGGTGTTTAAACGGCAAGTCATTATTCTGGTGTTTAAATGGCAAGTCGTTATATCTGGTGTTCCTCGTTTCATCCCTCACCCACAGCCCTGGGCCAAATTCGCGAGTTGCCTATGCTCGCGCGCACCTACCATCCTTCTGCCTCACAACGAAAAACCCTAACCTCAAGCTGAACCCTAATTTCTATTTCCGCCTGTCTCATAATGATATTTTTACTCGAATGCCCCTTTTTCTTTTGAAAATTTATATTGGCCTTCCTAGTTTCGAAAAGATTATATTCTTGAGGTTGCTGCCTCAGTTTCTATTAAAAATCCATTTCATAAGCTCACAGAAACTTGCCATATGTTGATATATAATTTCTTGGTTAAAACCTTGTACCTACTGAAGAAGAATACGCAGTCCAATAATTTTAAACTTTACAGACTTATTTCACCGCAAATGAGTTTTGAAATATGTGTAGCCATTTTTCACGCCCAACTGGAAATAAAGGAATTTGTTTGTATGCACTCTTCACTGCCTGGTGTTTCATAGTTAGTAATTTAATTGTCTAAGAAACTATTTCATATTTCATATTCTTATTAAGGTGCAATCCAATCATCCAGTCATATTAGAATGCAATGTGATTTATGTGATCGATATTCCTACATTGTTAATAGCATCTCAAAATATTTTGACTGCATCCATGGTCAAAGGATTGATTACCTCGGTGAAAGTATTTTGTGAAGAGCATCTCAAAATATCTGGACAACATCCATGGTCAAATATTGATTACCTTGGTAAAATTATTTTAATTAGTTTTATGACATGATCCTTTTTTTTAATAGCATTGTCCATTAGTCAAAGTTAATTTAKCTYGATAYAGTTACCCACATTGGTTAGAACATAGTAGCCTTAATTAGGTTTTATAAAAAAATTACAACYATAATCTCATTGAACTATTTKTCAWGTCACTTGCCTTGTTAATATGTTAATYGTATGGTGAGAAAGAGTCTGTTATMAAAATGRAATTTAAAAATTAAACTTCCCAGCTCTAAAACCCTCTACCTCTATCTTGCRGTACCTATAGTGTTATTGGTCRTTTAACTATGAGGATTATTGTTAYGGTTAAACATGATGTTAATAAAAATATGATGTCATTCTATATTGTCCTTAAAAATRTTGTCCTRGCTAGATCTTAGCATTCTAATTAGTGTTATTTTTACATATGTGCCWTCAAAAATATTGYTATTTCAACCATTGTCATATTAAATAGGGTTAGTGTTATTTAATTGGTTTTTGCCTAATTGTTATGAAATTGCCAAGATGTATTTAATTACTAGGGACTGTAATGATTGGTTACCTATGGCAAATTAGGTAATGTGATGTTATTATTGCTTAAAGGTAAGGATAATGGTTAATTGATATTCAATTCGTCATTTAATTGGTTGGGGTAATTGTTACGAAATTGCCAAGGTTTTGTTACTATTGCATTGGGGGGGGGTGAAGCGTGAATGAAATGTTATGGTTACTAGCTGCCTTGTTATTGAATGTTAATTATTAAAATGCCATTTAGTTTGGGTGGAACGGTCTAAATTGCTAAGTTGCAAGGCATTACAATGTAACTGCAATGTTATTTAATCAGTTGTTATTACATGGTCATTTAGTTATTATTACAATCTTAGTTAGTTGCAAGGTTAATTAGGTCATTGCTAGTAGAGGGTTAAATTGCAAGCCTTATATCATAATGTAATAAAGCTAGCGTTCTAATTATGGCATTTGTGGTAAGGATAAGGTAGTTTCAATGGAAGGGATTATTGTTAGGTTATTGATTTAAATATGCAAGGGTGTTGTCTTCATGGTAAGGAATTGTTAGATTTAATGTGAAGGGATATTGTTAGGATAAGTTGATTTAAGATACACCTTGGTGTTGTCATTATGAAAACGTTAATGTAGCTGTATTTTTATGGAGGTCTCTTATCGATGGAGGTGCCCATTATTGCGCAAAGTCAAGATGATATAATTTAATGCGTTATTAGTTCATGATAACGGAATTGTAATGTTTATTGTTAAAGACAAACTTATATAATTGAATGTTCTTGTATGTAGCACAAGAGAATTATTCTGAATTAGTAAAGGAAGGGTGTGGTTCTTAAAAGTAACGTGGTACTGGGTTGGTAAACCTTCCTTGTGCTTGGTGTGCTTATGTCGGGCGTAAGGTAGACACCCCCTTGTATCTTAGTATTGATGTCTGTGTGTGTGTTTTCTGTGTAAGGAATCCAATGCCGTATCAAGAGTCTAGGGCCCTTTAAAGGCAGGGTTTCCACTCTTGCGACACACCTGAGGGGCTTACTAGTTTCTGCCTGAGAAGTCGGCGAGGAGCCTGTCTAATCTTCTTTTGAGAAGACAAAAGACTAAATGCCCTGATTTCCTGTGCAGAAATAGTAACTCTAACACCATGGATTCTTCCCTCCGTGTTCTGACTGTGAAACCCCAGTATGTCTTAATGTTTGTGTTGTGCGCCTCATGCCTATGGTCGTATCTTGTTCCAGTTACTCCTTGTGAGCCTTCAGTCTTTTCGTGCTGAACATCATGGTTGTGTCTTGTTGGTTTTCGAGTGGCGAAGTGGATTCCAGTGTGTCTGTTCCCCCTCCTACACGTGCACACACACGGTTAAAACAAAAAAAAAAAAAATTGCACATGTTGTCAGAGTAGTTGTCCTTAACTAGGAGGGTTGTTACAAAACACGAAATGGAATGGTTTACACAAGGTCAATGGAGAATGTTATTCTTATCTTATTATTATCACCATAACTAACTTGTTCTTCAACTTGGATTGAACAAAAATAGTATTTGTATAATTCTAATCTTGGCTTGAACAAAACTACTATTTGTATAGTTCTAATCTTGTATCAAACAAAAGTAATATTTGTATAGTTCTACTCTTGGCTTGCCTTAGACATATTGCCAACTAAAGCACCAAATATTTGCAACACACAAACTGATGGTTGAATTTATTACTCCATTGCATTGACCCTCATATTCAATGGACATTTCTTATAATAATTCTAATTTGTACAAATCCAACAAACAACAACCTTACTACTATTTTTTTCTTATATCCATATGATAAATTTATCTTGTCCTTAGTGTTATCACATAAATATGTCCTTAATATGTCCAAAATCAAGAGGGATATCACATTAAATTAGCTGGTTGAACACTAATATTAGTAATTTCACCCTAGTATAATTGTGCATCCAAAACTAAAGATATAATTTTTTTATTTAGAACTCTGAATATGATGATGGACTACTAAATAACAACATGTGCACATGCAACTGAAGGTACAACCAAATAGGTACCTATCAGATATTTATTCTTCAAGTGAGAAAAGCTTAGGACAAATAGAAGCCATAAATGTGACTTCATCTAGTATATATGATCAGAAAACAAGGACCAAAGGTGAAAAAGTCAGAATAAAATTTTGTAGACGCATGAAATTTTTTCTTGCCGAAGGAGGATAATGCTCTTATGATGATGAGAGCATAGGAGACATAGATGTTCCACTCAGGTATAAGCATCTAGTGAAACAATGGGTACCTAAGGAACTACCTCCTATAAGTGTTGACTTCGTTGTCAACAATAGGACATATGACATTGCACTATCCTCCCTGGATGGCTTGGGGCTATTTTCCATGGATGGAATAATTGTAAAATACAATATAGTAATTGAATTGATGGACTATGCCAGACCGTGTTACAATTATAATGATTGGATGCGGCTGGTCCGGTACATGCTAAGTATGCAAAGATATGCACTTGCCACAAATTATATACAACTAATAAACAAGCATAAAAATAAGGGAGCGACTATCTATATTGATGGAAGGCCTAAAGCTTCTGACAATATCGTAGGGTTTATAAACAATACAGGACCTGGGACAACAAACAAACAATCAGATTGTATATATGAGGGATGTGAAGAGAATCAAGTAGTCTTGTGCACAATAAAAAAGATATCTCCAGGGGAAGAGTTATTAGCGGATTACCATTTGAATCGAATAAATTTTTTTACCAATAGTGTGCAGGTTCTTATGAAATACCTCTTTAAGAAACCTCTACTTATTGCATTATATTTTTTAATTATCTTTAACATTGTTGTAAATATTATCTTTGACACTGTTTTTTTGTTATCATCAACAATTTTTTAAATATTTGGGGGTTCTAATTATTTATAATGTGGCAGGTTGATCATGGAAAAGGGCCAGCCGCAGAACATGTAAATGATTATCAATTTCCACTTTCATGTAAGCTCCTTATGTCACAACTTAACACATATAAGGTAATAACCATAATTTAAAGTTTTTTTTTTTTAATGTACTCATATGTTCAATTATGATACTTTGTTCTTTAACTTTTACATTATCTTACGAAAAAACATTTTATTTTTTATAAAGGAATTTTTGGAGCATGTTCATCCTGGTGTTGTTATTAGTGGTGTTATAGAGACACTACAGAGTCCTGATGCAAGCAGTCATACAACTTCTAGAGCACTATTTACTTCTCCATCTTCCACACCTAATTTAGATAGGAGCCATGAAATGTACTGCCAGGAATCCACACCTCAATCAGATTCTAGAGATGGTGGTAGAGATGAGGATCATAGTGATGTGCTTGAGATGGTTTCATTTCCTAGAGCTAGATGTGTGACAAGCACGGGGACCCTTCTATGCACATTTTTGGTTGACGATAATGGGATTCCATTAAGACAATCAAGACTCCTAGGTAGTTTTAATTCATATTTTAATCGTTTAATGTTTTCCTCATACAAAAATCATCTAGATTATTAATTTTAAATTAATGATCATATATTTTTGTGTCTAGGAAATGACCTTTTTTATAGGCACCTAGAGAGAAAGACCTTGTCTATTTTTGGGGCAACCTTATGCATGAGGTGGAATTGCCAGAATTCCAACCTCAAAAAGGAACTTATGGATTATCTTGAAGGCCTCTTTGGTGTAGACACGTTCAATAAAAAATGGTCACATATGCAGCGAGTGAATATTTAAAATATATGCAGGATGTTTATAGATGAATCTTGGTCGAAAATACTAGGTATGAGTGTACTCCCTCAATTCCAGAGAGGGAGTGGAAGGTGATCATTGATGATGAAAAAGATAAGATTTTGAAAAAATTAGAAGAACAAATAACTGGTACATCAAGGTAAATTACAATTTTTTGAATTCAATACTAGCTTTATTTTTCTTTAGATCTAAATAAAAGTGTGGTTATAAATAACATACTTGAAATTTTTTATGATAGGTTGTTTGACACTTCGAAGGCAAACAAAGAAAGGATTTACAAACATGGCCAACACAAGCTAGTCCAAGGCGGCTACTCAAGGTTACAGTCATGAATCGTAAGTACCCAAACATCTTAAGAATATTATTTGTATCACCTTAAAACTTTAAGGTAATTGCAGCCAAAAAGAGTAAAAAACCATACCCTTATGCAATGCAGGGCGATGACTTCGGAACTGAAACCATGGAGGAAGACCTCCAACTTGGTTACAAGTATGGTTATAAATCCTTGGTTGATCATAGGAAAAGCATGGGCTAGAACACAAGATCCAATTTGCAGGATAAGGTAAATAAAAATCAATCCACATTAACCTTTCGTTACTTATAAAATACGTAAATGTTTGATATCGTCCATAATTTAATGTCTTACTTTGTTTTAATCAGGGGAGGAGCACTGTCAATGAAACCATTAGTACTGGACATCAGATATTTGATAGTGCAACACAGCCTGAAGATCATGGTTCTCCCCAACATCCCCATCCCAGTGAGGTGCATCCCTAAGATGTTTGTGTGACTGAGGCCCAGGATGGTAAAATGTCTATATATTAATCATATACTTAATAATTTTGTACTTATAAATTTTGACGTTTCAATGGCAGAGAATGTCATAGTTGATCCTCCTTGACTTGAAGATCAGGTGAACAGGCTGACAGCCATTGCAACGATGCCGACTAGAGGACCAGGTAAATAATTACATTATAGAGTTTTTTTTTAATATTAATTAACTACTTCAATGATATTTAAAAATTGGCCATGTAAATTTAATATTTTTAATTTTTTAGGCGATTGCCCCTCACAAAAACATCCACGCCATGGGTACGAGACCAAGTGTACTCGTCATGAAAGGACTGAAACAACATCAACTTCTGAAGAGCACCTAGTAAACGAAGACATGGAGATGGATGAATTGGTTAAGAACTAGAAAGCACAAAAGAAGACTAAAAGAAATTCATGATGTCATGTAATAATTTTATAAAACAATTATATGTACATTATATAGCTGAACATGTATTGATGCATATACTGCATTAACACTATGGCTACTTTTTCATCTGATAATATACAGAAGGCTATTTCTATGGCTTGTATATATCTGTGAATGTAATTTCGTTATACACTTAATGATAATTTCAGCTTCTCTTATAAGACTTGGTATATATTGATTCAATACTCCTTGATTCAAGACATGAGAATGCAAGCAAGACCTGGTGCCTTGTGCCTGGGCTATGGAGTCTAGGCAACAAATAGAACTTGAATATGAAATATGAAACTTCCAAAATATTGTGACATGATATATGCAACTTTGAAAGTCTTGTGACATGTGACATATGGAAAACATATTTTTCCAAGCAATGTGCAAACTTTAAACTTGGTGCAACATGCAAAAATAAATTTTTGGGAAGATGCAATAATACGTTTTAAGGATTAAACATGAGGGGTTGGAAATGGTCATGTCAATCATTTTATAATATTTTTTTAGAGCATTACCCTTCTTTTCATTGTGTCTCACATCGCAAAGAGCATTACAATTCTTTTCATTGTGTCTTTTCATTGTGTCATGGAAATGGTGTTGCTACTCAACATTGCCTCAAAGCCTACTTATTCATTCCTCTATGATATGTACAATGATGTTGAACCTTCCACAAATCATTGGGAGCAGAAAAATAAGCCAAGGACATGAAACCAAGGATTTCAATGTTAAGGTCTTGTGATTCCACAAGGTGGGATACAAAGAGGAATTGTTTCCATGCATAAACATGCTAAATACATTGATTGATAATGCAGATGTAACAAGTTGAACATTGAAATCATAGAACGATGACATAATCAAGCAATATGGAATTGATACTCTTCGAAGGATGTATGCGTTCTCACCTCCCACACTGTCAATAAGTCTTTGGTGGTTGCAACATTTTAGCAAAATGCATGATGTTTATAACATTTTGAAGGCATGGTGGCTTTTAGTTAAGCCATTCCAAACTACCACAAGTAAGGTACACTTTATAAAAAAATTGCAAATGGAACTTCAAGCCTTAGCAATTCTCTTGAACCTCTTGTATGGTAGACGAGGCACTAGATACATATTGTTAAGATGGATTTTGATTATGCATGGGGTGATCAAGCATGGGATGATATTTTATTAGGTAGAATTCATATCTAATCTTCTTGCACAATGTAGTCCAAAGGCTAAAAATCTATTAGATAGTGGTGCACTTGAGTTTTACATGGCGTCTTATCTTATGTATTGTGTATGTGTGATCTAAGATTTCTCTTGTTTCAAGCCCACCTAGTAGCCTTCCTTTTCACTTGTACATGATTATTTCCTCTTAGATGTTTAGCTATTATTCAGTCATTTAACCTTTTAATGTCTTTGAAAACTGCAGATTTGAAGGGTGGCTACCTCCACAATCCAAAACACGTTTATGAAAAGGTATAAATCATTTTATTATTTTACGTCATGAAATTTTCCTTCATTTCCTTGTATACTTAAATTCAAAATCCAAGGATAGATAATGGTGTAAACGACTATTATTCATTTAATAATTCTTGTTTTAGAGATTTTTTACTGTAAGATGATGTGGCATATTATGTTCTCCCTTAACATTTTTGTTTTCCAATGTTCAATGTTCATAAACACTTATTCATAGGACTTGGTATTGCATAATTTTGGATGGAGTTAGTGATTGATTCAATAAACATTGACAACAATATTGATAAGTGAGATGGAGTGAAAAATGTGAGTTCCACCTGCATACTTACCCTTCAAAATCCCAACTGCATACTTATAATTCATATAAATATTATTAGAATGAGATCTTACAAGCATACTAGATCAATTCAATCCATCTACCATTAATAAAAAAACTTTTAACTCCCCATGGGATCAAACCATAATAATAGTGTTAGAAGGAAGTTACCCTCTAGGCCTAGACATAAATTCATATGCACATTACACATGTTGGGTATGTGTTATATTCTTTGCACGAGTAGTAGTGTCTGAGCGCCTGCGCCGGGCGCGCAGGGGGGTAAGAGGGGGTGCAGGGGGGCGGAGCCCCCCACGTGGGGGTTCGAGGGCAGCGCCCCCGAAAAAAAATAAAATTTGGGCCGACATATTTTCGCCGGGCCGACATATTTCCGGGACGACATATTTCCAGGACCACATGATATTAGGTGGTTTTTCGGCACATGGTTTTTTGCCGATGGTTTTCTATTTACAGTTAAGGAATTAGGGTTTTGGACTAATCTAGGTCATTGGGTTAGGGTTTTGGATGCCGCTGGCTCCTATATGTATATTGTATTGTAAACAATGTAACACAATTGTATGAATATAATATATGTTGGTTTTCCCGGTTTGGGTTT
>ML781230.1:375727-415342 GCA_009831015.1 Picea engelmannii
CCGTTTTTTTTTTCATTTCATAAGGATAGCGTAGAATATTAAAAACTAGTAAAACCACAAGAAACAATGCAGAAAGAAGTTAAATACCTTTACATCTTAGAATACCAATATTAAACGCTGAAAGAAATAAGAGAACGCCAAAGCCATTAAGATAACTTATTGAAGGGATCACAGGTTTTTTTTTTTTTTTTGTTATCATTCAAGGCATAGAAAATAAACAACAAGAAAGAAAAAATAACCAGGCAGGGGTTGTACTGTAAGGCGCAAGACAAGCAATCAAGAAAGGACAACCACGGAGGTAGACGGATGAGTTCGTCCTTTGCTTCACCATCCTGGCACAGAAAAGCAGGGTGTTTAATCTTAGTTCTCTGCTCCAGAGAGAGAGAATGTCAGATAAGCTCCTGACCGACTGCTCAGGCGAGGACTGGCATGCTAGGGATGAAGGAAAACATTCGCAAGGGTCCCAGTCAAACATCACAAGGTGGTCACGACAGGCGGGAAGACGAAGGTCACGTAAATCAATCAACCAATCCTTCAGCTAGGCTGTAAAAATTTCAGTCATGAAACTAGACAATCAACTTGCCTACTTAAAACACATGTAGATCTAAATCATACATCCTACAACATTCTATCATTCAATCGAAAAGAATACCGTGGCCTATTCACTTGCTCCGAGTGTCGTCTGCGGGCTCCATGCAACTCCACTTGCCGACCATCGAGACTACACTGGTACCTCCCAGCCAATGCTAGGGGTACTCTGCTTCCCCCTTAGCCCCCTGAGATGCAAAGGGGCCACACAAATCCAGAAGGTAAGTCTAGCTTCCCAGCTCGCCTCGCAAGGCCGAGCTTCCACTCCTATCCGAGCTGGGAAAATCCCAACTCCTCACAAGCAATCGGTCAAGTCACAACCGGCAGCGTAACGTTACGCTAACAACCGATCCCCTTTCTTCCTCATGTTCCCTTTCTTTTATAGAAATTTGAGACCCACCTACTTTCCCTAAATTACCTTTAATTTAAGTTTTAATGAAAATCCTCTAAAAATTCTCTATCGTACAAGTGTCACTCATCCCCCACGTTTCTCCAAAATTATTTACTTTATAAATTATTAAAAGACTCATTTCCCTCAGCCACCTAGAGTCGCTCCTAAAATTACTCCTAGGTGTTCCTAGATCCCCTTACATGCTTTAATAAATTTCCCTAAAATGAAGTTGCTAAATTTAGTTCATTTAGAAAGTTCTTAATTGCACATTCCATACTATGTTGACTTTGCTTTTTACCCTATGTCCCCTACTTTCCTTTATTATGTTTCCATTATCACTTAGTTTCCCTATTTTTATTATTCCCTTCTTTTTTTTTAAAAAACCAAAAAGATAAATGCGCTAATTAATCTTTTCATTTTATTTTTAAATTCATAACTTTTTATACTCCCACAGATTAAATAATTTATTTATTTTTTTTTACAATTTAAAAACATGGAATTTAATTAAATTATCCCTCTCTTCACTTTACCCCCCCTAAATTTAAGAAGACTAAAACCATTACTTAAGTGGGTTTTAGTTTACATCTTTATTTTTATTTTTATAGGGCCCTTTTCTTAAGGTTAAATGAAATTTTATCTTAGAGAAGTTTTTTTAGACATAGGTTTAGATTTTGAACTGGGCGACAATTGTTTAGGGGAGTCGTTTTAAGAATTTCTTAAGGCATTAATGTCTTAGGGCCATCTAGGTTTGTTTCTTCCCCAACATCAATGCAACCTGTCCTTCAGGACGCACCACGTGCTCCAAGGGTGCCACTTGCCTCGTTTGTTTCTTTTGCACGACGTGCCCTTTAGGATGCACCATCTGCTCCAAGGGTGCCACTCGCCAACTTGTGTTTCTTTTGCGCGACGTGCCCTTCAGGATGCACCACGTGCTCCAAGGGTTCCATTCGTCGACTTTTGTTTCTTTTGCCCGACATGCCCTTCAGGATGCACCGCGTGCTCCAAGGGTGCCACTCGTCGACTTGACTGATTGGTAGACATCTATAACCCCTGGAGTCAACACTCCTCCAGGTGAACTTGTGGGAGACTAAGGGCTCTAAGGAATAAGGCCCCCGCCTTATTGCGTGCCCCTTAGAATCATCGTGAGCGACTGTTGCAGTCTGCCCTCACGGCATAGTGGATCCTCTCGAACTAGGTAATCGTTAACCTACAGTTCGAGCCATGGCGAGAGTGCTAGTAGGTTGTGGCAGGGTTGTTGTCCACACCTCTCCCTCAACCTCTCTGGAAATCGTGTGTGGCCCCTTTACACCATATGTGAGTCTAGTCGGCAAGCTATCGTCAGTCTGCATCATCAACCATCGTGTCAGAACATGTCAACATCATATCATCAAATCAATAAAATATCACGGTAAATAAATCAACCCAAATAGCACACTCCCTAACTCAATCCGGAGTTCAAGGGGTTTCGTCGATGCCTCTGCATCCTCAAGGTCCAAAAACCCTGCACACTCAGTAAAACCGAGTCAATAGCACCTGTCCACGTCAAAGCAGTAAAACATCATGTCATCTATCATAACGCATCATAATCAAGGATAAATGTTTTAACATCATAAAAGTCCAGATCACTTGCGAGCAAGTGTCCTCAAAGAATAAGTTTTCTCAATGCGCCAGAGTGGGATGTTACACCCTTGTTCTTGTATGTGATGTCCATTCTATGGAAATCACATAAAGTGTGATGAACAACATGATAATAGCTGTACTAAAAGGGTATTTTTTTATAATACACATCATGGGATAACCTCTTCTCTTGACATTATATAACTCATGGTAGGATTAGTGCATCCTACCATATAGTATAGTGGCATCAACATTGTATAAACTAGTTAGAAACATGCAGTTATTAGAGAGTAATGCACAATAGGTTCATATATATCCACGTTATCATGGTGATGTTATCAAGTCATCTTGTTGAGGCATGGACCAATCATAGGTTGCCACATATCATTGATGATGTCATCAATTTAGAGTTAAGGAGACAAGTGATACCTTCAAGAGATGACACATGACATTCTTTCACATATGGATTAAAAATATATGTCATTCTCTTTTTCATCAAAACATATCTAAGTGTTGACTTCTAGATTTGAAATGAAGTTTAAATGGATTTCATATAAATTTTGTGCTAGTTGAGTTGATAATCCTTCACATATCATGTTTTAGGATTTGGCATGGTTTTCTCCATGGGATTGACACGTCTCTTAATTGAATTTAATAAAATTTTAAGTTTTAACATACATATGAATTCGATACTTTATGTTTTGTATATTTCATGACCTTTAGAATAGACCCACATTTATTTATGGAGGATTTAATAACACTTTAGGTCTAGAAATAACTTGGTGAATTTAAAATATTGAAACAAATAAAACATAACTTGCATATGTCATTGCTAACAAGCCATCTTGGAAATTGGTCTCGTTCACTTAGTTTCCTTCCATAAACATATATTCTATACTCTACCATCTGGTATTTGCTTGCCTCTAGACCAAATAATTCTTGTTTTGTCATCTCAACAAGAAAACAACCTTGAAGTTGAATGAGACTATTTTAGCACACAATGAATTCCATATGGTTAATTATTGTATTTGAATCTCTCACTACAACCAATGATTTAGAACATGAACCTTTAGAAATTTTCAATCCTTTCCAAAGTGCATAAGCTTTTGCTTGGTTGCTGGAAAAAACACCAAGTCCCCATGAAAAATAAGTTTCAATTGTTCCTCCAGGGTCCATGATGACACCCCCTCCCCCACCCATCCCAGCCACCCTAGATGTTTTACCAAGTTACTCACATACCAATGGTGGGCCTTTTTTCCCTCCTTGCATTTCTCCATGATGATCTCTGGAGTATGAAGAAGCAATTCCAATTTTTTGTGGGTTGATTTTGATGGAAAAATAATTGACGAGGTATGGGCTTATGCAATGGTTATCAAGCATCCAAGGACTCCATCATTCCTCCTAAGCTACATGCTCCATTGGTTCCACTCCACTTACTAAGCCACAATCTTGATTGGTTCCACTCCAGTTACATGAACACTATCGCAACCAAGGCATCCCCGAGTCAAATACATGCCTCCATGAAATAATCCAAGATACCCTATGTTGTCTAGGGCTCAATTCCCTACTCTAGAATTTCAATGCTTCTTGTCCAATGTAGGGCATCCTCCCAAGAAAGAAACCAATATAAATTTGGCCAACATAAATAATGTCCCAGTTTATCTAATTATCTCCAACACTCCAAGGAGGAATATAATGCAAGCATTCAACTAAGGTTAATCAACCACTAAGTAAACCACCTCCAATGTGAACATCCATCTCAAACCATCCAAGGGATAATCATACACCATGTACCCCAAATCTCATGAAGCACCCCCAAACGTGGTGTAAACACTTTCAGAGTAACCTCGAAAGATAAAACAACCCCTATGCCTTTGTTGAACTTGTTAGATAGTTTGCTAAATTGATAATGAGAATACCTATTTCCTAATTTTTCTTTGATGGAACATCCATAGCTACTTTTACCTATGGAAGAGAATCAATTTAGTGGATGGTTCTTATAGAATCAATACACATGGTATTATGATATACATTTATCATGAAATTTTATTCAACCTTACTAGTTCCCTTTATTTTTGTTAAGACATGGTTGCTATTTTTCAAGGTGCCTAGTGTTAACTAGATTTTCCTATGCTTTTACCAAAATTATAGAACCTAGACTTAGCAAAATTACAAAGATTCCTATCAAGCTTAGTGGATATTCATGTTGACCTTTTTATAGAGTTATTTGAATTTCATGGACTCCTATATAATTTGATCCCAATGATGTCGATCCCAATAACCTTTTTTATTCATGGTGTTTTCCCCCTTTTTTCTATTTGCATTGGGATTTTTGCGACCATAACATGTTTGTATTGAAAAAAGTTCACTTAATTCTACATTGAACCTATATTACTATTTTGAAGAAATACCATAATTGTTTTGAATTATGTCAAAATTGTAGTTGAGTCATTCATATTCATATTTAAGCCTTTTGTTTATATATTTTCATTGATATCAAATCCTATGTGCCCATATGTGTATGGATTTATATCTATACAAATTAAATCCCATATCTAGTCTACTTTGACAAAAGAAAGTGGTTCTTTTTATTTTTGTGAGAGAAGTAGTTTACTGAACGGATTTTATAGTTATTTCCTTCAACTTATAGGTTTTGTTTTGTATAAAATCTTATATGGCTAGAAGCGTATTGGTTTATGTCTATAAAAGTTAAAAAAAAAAAAAAAAAAAAATGTATGTCTACTTTGAAAAAAATAGCATACTTCTTTTTATTTGTGTGATATAAGTATTTTAGTAGATCACCATATAGTTATTGCCTTGTACTTACTTGAAAGTGAAGATGTAAATCTCTTGTAGAAAACCCATGTTATTGTAGCATGGTTGGATATTCTTATAAATAAACATGTTATAATACAACTATACATAAACAACATATATAGCTTCATTATAGTAGGTGTACAATTAGATTATGAGATGTTAGATCTAATTTCAAGAGATATTCGTCACAGATAAACTTTTAGTATCGAAAGAGGGATACGTATATAAATAATTTCATTGTTTTCTATTGATAGTTATTAATATGGTAATGATAATATGCAATTTCCACCTAAAATTATGAAAGCCTTGTGTAAAAAATATTGTACAAAACATGTTGTTCCAAAACTATGTTCCACTCAACGATATCATTATTCTTTTGCACACATACATTCATGGTTACTTATAGCAAACATAACTTGTCAATTGTGATTTTTATTCTAGAATGATGGTTTCCTTAGATCATTATTGTAATTACATGATAAACTCTTGAACAAAGAAATGATAAACAAGAAACCAAAAGCCTCATGGTTAAGTCCAAGCTACCACCAAGTTAATGCCCTAAAGTGTAGTCAATGCAATGAGAAATAGGAAAGCTCCATGTTAATGCTATTTTCTACCAATTTTATGGAATCAACTTAATCAGCATATTGAATGCATATGGAAATATGGTTTCTTTGGAGGATTATCATAGTTCTTTCTTGAGAGAAGTAGTTAAGTGAACATTCATTACATTTATTTCCCTTTGGTACTAGAGGATGAATATTTTAGGATCTTATAGAAAATGCATGTGAATGTAGCAATCATGAATTGTACATTTATTTACTTTTGGTACTTGAGCATGAATATTTTAGGATCTTACAGAAAATGCATGTTAGTGTAGCATTCATGAATTGTCTTGTAAAACATTATGTTAGTACTAAATACACTTATGCACATAGATATACATAAATATAATATATACCTTAAATATTCAGAGCATACAATTAGCTTACCAAATGTTATTCCTAGTGTCAATATAATTTTCCCATAGATTTTGAATACCAAAAAATGAGAAAATCAATAAAGAATGAAATTGCTTTCTATTAATGTTTAGGAACATAATAAATGATGAAATTTCTTTCTATTAATGTTTAGGAACATACTAAAAATAGTGTTCAATTCCCTCCTACAATTATGAAAACATTTTGTAGTAAATCATGTACGCAATCTATTCTGTTAGAACTGTGTTCCTTGAAACATCATTATTTTTATGAACTCATACATTCATGCTTACCTATAGCTATAATATCCCCTCAATTTTCATTTGTATTCTCGAAGGCTTGTTTTATTTTATTAGTCCCTGCCCTTTGGGTAACAGGGACTTATAGTAATAATTTTTTCATGGTTGTATTATTATGGAACAAAAACCAAACAACTTAAGAAAAGTTTTAATAGTTTCATGCACATTTCTAAGTCACTTCTGGTTTTTAGGCTAAAATTTTAATTTGGAGGCCTTATTTGGCCTCTTATCGAGGCAAACTCTTACCATATATTAGCTTAAAATCACTTTCAAGTGCATATTTGATCACATAATGGATTAACATGGATTAATGCTAACTTTCAAGTTAGCATTAATTCCCACAAGATTTGTCTAAAATAAAATTTTATTTATTTCGCCCAAAAATAGATTTTTAATTTTTTTTTAAAGAAATATTTTTCGTCGCAATTTCGATGCACAATAGAAATCCTACGACAAATTTGATATATAAACCATGAAAAATTGTCATCGAAATTTCGACGATAATAAAAAATCCTATGACAAATTTGTTTTATAAATCAAGAAAAGTTGTCGTCTCAATTTTGACGACAATAAAAATTCCTGTGACAAATTTGCTATATAAATCAAGAAATGTTGTCGCCGAAATTTCGATAATAGTAATAATCCTGCGACGAATTTTCTATATAAACCAAGAAAAGTTGTTGTCGCAATTGAGACAGTAATAAAAAATCCTGCGACAAATTTGCTATATAAACCAAGAAAAGTTGTCGTCGCAATTTCGATGATAATAAAAATACTGCGACAAATTTGCTATATAAACAAATTTGCTATATCATATATAGAGATCATCATTATTTATTCATTTAAACATACCATTATCAATATCCTTCAACAATATCCTCATTTTAATGAAAGCATATCCATGAGGTTTTGAAGAGAGTAGTCATGTTGGTTTGTACCAAAAATTCTCCATAAACGATCCAAACTCTTCGATGACATTGAACAACGCATCCAATTGTTATTAAATCTCCAAGTGTTACTTTATCTATTGGTGATGGAATACACATAAACAATGTAAAGGATTTGTTGTAGAGTGTATTTGAAAGTAATAAAAACCACAAAGTAAAGGAAATGTTGTCATTAAGAGTTTAATCTGAACAATGTTTTAATTAAACGAAAAAATAACTATTCTAAGAGTGTTATCTAGCACATCTGTTAGAGTTGACCAAACTGTTAATTACTTACACGCCCAATAAATCATAACACTGCACTTATTGCCAATGTGATAATTCAATTAGCCTAAAACTTAGATCTAAACAAAATAAAAGTCAAGATCTCCAGCTCTAACGGTGGAGGTCAAGTCCATGACCTTCACGTACACGCTACATGATACATAAAAAATATTGCATAAGTAAAAGTATATATTTTGAATCCCTCCTCCAAAGATAACAGCACATATCTATTGAATAGATTCTGGTCATTCAATCTGGAACAAGGCCGAGGACAAGAACTTGATATATACCAAAATTTTCCAAATCTTATTTAAATAGATGAAGCTCAAATGATCCAGATATTTTCCACATGAAATGCAAGTGGGGATATAATAAAGAAATGTGCATAGATGTATCATATATCCAATAATATAGCAGAAATATATCAGATATATAAACACAGAGATACAGTAATACACAATTTCTATTAATTTTCGAAATGTACATAATTGTAAAAATACAGAGTGAAAGACTCGCTAGAATGGTGGAAACTTGTCTCTGAGAAGAGATGTGACGACTAATCTCATTCAAAAGAAGATGATTGTTACAATGAGGCTCCAAAGGAATTTTCAAAATAAGTAAAATCCAAAACCCTAACCACAGAATATTAAAATCCAAAAGGTTTGCGGGCCTCTATGGGGGTGTAACAACCTCCTTGTTACGACAACAACTCTGATAATAGGTGCAATTTTTTCTTTTAAAAGTGTGTGCACGTGTAGAAAGGAAACAGACACACTTGACTCTACGTCGCCACGCGACGACTAACAAGACACAACCACGGTGAACACAACAAGAAGACATAAGGCGCATGATAAGTAACTGCAACAATTAAACGACATAGACGTAAGGAAGAATCCATAACAGTAGATTCTACTATTTCTGCACAGGAAAGTAGGGCGTTTAATCTTAGTCCTCTACACCGGAGAGAGAGAAGTTCATATAGGCTCCTGGCCGATTGCTCAGGAAGAAACTAGTAACCCGACGACGAACAATACGCAAGCAAGACGAATACCGCAAGACGACATATGACATATCACAGTAAGAACATGCGTTTAACGACGATCAATGACAATAAGTAAGACTGACTACCCGCCCGTCCTACCCTGCAATGGTTAGGACCTCCAAGACACATAAGCAACGCTCAAGCCCAGGTTCCCATCGATTTTAACCATTTAAGGTCTCAGGGCTGGCGACTGTTCTGAGGAACATGGAGGTGTCTACATCCCACCCGACAGAAGCAGACCACGCAATGCAAGACGACCAAGCTCAACAATTCCAGAACATTTCACCAAATATTTTTATCAATAACACTACAAATTACAAACATGCCACCATGAAGTAACTCCGCAATTAAATTACTCATCTCAATACCTCTTGAAACTTACATATACCATAAAGTTACAACAACATTATCTTAATAACCTCACATCTTATGTTACACAACCTTACAACTAAAACATCCATCACCAATCACATTACTCCTTACCTGCTATCATTGCAATGGCGTTACCATAACCTTACCATCAATAATCGACGTTACATTTATATTACCCTAACCTTGCCAATGAATTAATAATAAAAGAGATCGTTACCGTAGCATTTAACATGAAGCACTACATTACATGATTCTTCCATTGCGCGCAAGTCTCATTCATCAGGCAACATGTCATTCAATTCTTTAAATAATCATGGATGCGAGAATAAGTAAGATTTGAACATCAACACATCTTATATCACGCTAACACTACAAAATTCCATTTGCATTACAAATGATCGACAATGTCCCTTTTTAATCCCATAACTTTGCATTTAAATTAACAACAAAATGCATGTCATGCTATCAACACTAACATGGTATTTTAATTTATATGGCCATAAGTATTACCTTTACGTAGAATGACAATATATTACAGTGGCCATACAGTCACACATTACTATATCTTTTATGTATCATTTACAATCAATTTCCATATTAGTACCACGAGACAACAATAATTTTAAATCATATAACAAGCATATAAATAACATTTAAAATTCATTCTATGTTATCTAATAAGAACATTGCATTTTTCTACTAGAATAAGATAAGTAAACTCATCAATTTTAAAGTTTTATAAATAAAAAGGAGGCTCGCTAAACCAGGAGATTTCCCATTTTTCTAGAGGAGTAATCCCGATTTCTTTTTATCATATTCCTATACTCATCACTGGGATACATGAAAACACTCAAATACATGCATAAACATATACCAGTCACTCACGGACATTCAAACCAAGACTGTTGATGTTTGGCTGAACGAGGAGTAGACCATATTCGTGCCATTGAATTATGAAAGTAATTTCTCTCCTGATTCTATAGCCCTTACATCTATTTTTATAAATAAGCATTACTATCCAGCCATCATAATTAAATATTAGAATCCACATTAATACAGTAATACCGTTCTGGGTAAAAATGATTATTATCAAGCCTTACTTCTTCCATTCGAAATTGGAGTGAGAGACATGAAGGAGAGGAATACATCAAGACATATTTATTGTCTTTTGACTTACAACTTAGCTTGTGCTTACTAAAGATGGTCATCATTTTGGTTTTAAACACAGTCTCTAACTAAATCAGATTGACAATATCAAATACTCAATGTCCCGTTAGAGTTTATATAACTTTATCCAAAGGAACTTTTTCAGGTTTAAAAATCAAGGGGATTGAAAAAGGTCAGATTTTTTTTTTTATAAATTTCGAAACAGAAAAATGACTATCATTGCAATGCACTTTCTCGGACTAAGAGATGATTTGTATGCAAATTTTCCATTGTAATTGCATCCATAGAAAAAGTTAGAAGAAATAGGTCGAAACCGTGCAACAACCAGAATTATTAGCCTCATAACCCTTCTTCCAGAAGCAATGCAGAACGATGTAAAAAGGTATATATTAGATTGACACATGCCAACAACCCAAAGGTGAAGTCAGTTCTGGGCAGGCGTATTAATTGAATGGTGTTCTAAAATATTGCACCAGCAGTAATCTGCGGTAGGAAAATAAAATGTGAGGTTTACCGTGGACGCCCATAGGTGAAGACATAAATACAATGACTGGGGAACAGGGTGCACCGCAACGAAGGTTTGGATTGGCATGCCCATCGTCGAATAACACTAACAAGAAATCAGCAAATAATAAATGGAGAGGTGTTGCGTTGGCAACCTCCAAACAAAGGGAAAACGAGAACGCCCACGTTATCAACGCCCACATTCACAGAAAACGTCAATGGTAATCGAAAACGCCCCTCCCAACACAACAGGAAAATAAAAAGGGAAGACATGCAAGCAAGGGAAACCTGGGAACTTCCCTAACAGCAGAACGACCCCAGCCAACTGAATTGGCCCCAAACTCATAGAAAGGAAAATCTCAATTTAACAAGGCAAGGAGTGTTCGAAAACCAAAACAAATTTGCCGAATCCATTTTAAAGGGACAACCAGGGGCTGCATTAACATGCCAGAGTTGAATTGCACACATCATGGTGCCCCACGCAACTGCCAGAGATTTCCATGGCTATCACGGGTTCTCCTTCTAAGGTTTTCCTAAAATAAAAAAAAATATAGCCAAGAAAAACAAAACCTCCCAGAAATTCTCTGCATTAACTCATGGGAAAACTTGGTTGCAGGTACACCTCTCCCCTATGCACGCAACCACGGATTAAGTTACCAGGGATGCTAACGGGTTTCAAAAATAACCACTATTGATTTACTATGACTTACAAATTTATTTACCCATACGAATTCGCCCGTGGCTACAGCAGAACAACTACGCCATTACTTGCCTCGGGGTGTAGCTATCGTGGCACTCTAACTGTAGCAGAGGTAATCTCGTGGAAACTTCACACAGAAGGTAGAGAAGGGAGAAAAACCTATTACCACCCAACACAGGGCCAATCACAGAGCTTCACTGTTATTGCAGCTGAAGAAAGAAAAAAAAATTTAAATCTAGATGACAGAAACCAAATGGGCGTGAAGAGGCTGCTCAAAATGCCTTCTCTATAAAAAAAATAAAAATCTAAATGACATGAAACAAAGGGGCACAAAATGCTGCTCAGAATCGAAACAAGTATGCAGGCCATGGTTATCCCTCAAGCATCATACAACACTGGAAAAAAAACCCCTTTTCTAATGCTCATCATGTCCTTTACAATCAAATTTAAATCTGAGCATAAGTTTAATGCATGCTACTCTACAAACTGACAAACATACCATTGCCTTATCGCTTGCCGCAAATGACTCTTGTGCTCTGTGCCGCTCCTGCTCCGCGCTGCTCCTGCTCGCCGACCGTAGAGACTACACCGGTACCTCCTAGCCAAACACTAGGGGTACTCTGCTTCCCCCTTAGCCCCCCGAGCCGCAAAGGGGCCACACACAGTCCAAATAGTATACCTAGCTTCCCAGTTCGCCTCCAAGGCTGAGCTACCACTCTAATCCCAGCTGAGAAAATCCCAACTCCTCAAAAGCAATCAGTCTTGTACAAATTCGGCAGCATAACGATACCTAACAGCCCATCCCCTTTTCCCCTCATCCCCTTTCTTTTATAGAGTTTTGAGCCCCCCCTTGCCCTCATCACAATTAATTTAATATTTTTTTTTGAAAACCCTCTAAAAATTATCTGTCTTACAAGTGTCACACATCCCCCACGTTCTCCCAAAATTATTTTCTTTAAATTTATTACAAGGCTCATTTCCCTATTTTTATTATTCCCTTTCCTTTTTTTTCTTTTTCTTTTTAAAACCAAAAAGGTAAATGCGCTAATTAATCCTTTCATTTTTATTTTTTTTAAATTCATAACTTTTTAAATTCTCGCACGTTAAATAATTTTATTACTTATGAATTGTCTATGTTTCCTTATTACTTAGTTTCCCTGTTTTATTAATCCCTCCCCTTTTTCTTTTCTTTTTTTAAAAACCAAAAAGGTAAATGCACTAATTAATCTTTTCAATTATTATTTATTTAATATCTTTTGTTCTTTCACAAGTTAGGAATTAATTTCGTCTTTGCAAATTTTTTAAATCACTTAGTTTAATTAAATCCTTACTTTCTTTATTTACCCCAAGAATTTTATGAAGACCTAACTATTTCTTAGGTGGGTTCTTGTTTAAATTGTTATCTTTATTCCAGGGTCTATTCTTAAGGTTAGACTAAAATTTTACCCTAAAAGTTTTAGATTCAGTACTTAGATTCAAACTGGGTGACACTGGGTTAGGGGAGTTGCTTAAGGATTATTAAGGCATTATTGTCTTAGGGATATTTAGGTTTGTTTCCTTCATCCACATCAATGCGACGTGCCCTTCAGGATGCACCACGTGCTCCAAGGGTGCCACTCGCCTCGTTTGTTTCCTTTGCGCGACGTGCCCTTCAGGATGCAACACATGCTCCAAGGGTGCCACTCGCTTCTTGTGTTTCTTTTGTGCAACGTGCCCTTCAGGATGCACCACGTGCTCCAAGGGTGCCACTCGCCAACTGAACTGATTGGTAGACATCTATAACCCCTGGAGTCAACACTCCACCAGGTGAACTTGTGGGAGACTAAGGGCTCTAAGGAATAAGGCCCCTGCCTTATTGCATGCCCCTTAGAATCATCGTGAGCGACTGTCGGAGTCTGCCCTCTCGAACTAGGTAATCGTTAACCTACAGTTCGAGCCACAGCGGGAGTGCCAGTAGGCAGTGGCAGGGTTGTTGTCCACCCCTCTCCCTCAACCTCTCTGGAAATCGTGTGTGGCCCCTTTACTCCATATGTGATTCTGGTTGGCAAGCTATCGTCATCCTGCATCATCGACAATCGTGTCAGAACATGTCAACACCAAATCATCAAATCAATGAAATATCATAGTAAATAAATCAACCCAAATAGCACACTCCCTGACTCAATCCGGAGTCCAAGGGGTTCCACCGATGCCTCTGCATCCTCAAGGTCCAAAACCCTGCACACTCAATACAACTGAGTCAAATAGCACCTGTCTACATCAAATAGCAAAACATCATGTCGTCTATCATAACGCATCATAATCAAGTATAAATGTTTTAACATCAGAAAATCCAGATCACTTGCGAGCAAGTGTCCTCAAATAATAAGTTTTCTCTGTGCGCCAGAGCGGGATGTTACATACACCCCCTCTTGGTCTAAACTTCGTCCCGAAGTTTCTCAGTATAAATGCCAAAATAAAAGTATCACAGTATCATAATTCTATCTATCAAACAAAAATGGAAACTGCTGGCGCATATCATATGCGTCCTCCCAGGTCACCAAGTGCGGACTATAACTGTCCCACTAGACATTGACCTGATCTACCATTTGACGTCGTAACTGTCAAATGCGATGATCTAAGATGTGGACCGGCTCAGCCGTGAGCGCTCCCTCATCCTATACCTCCAAGGAACTCATGTCAATCATGTGTGTAGGATCACTAATATAATGTCTCAAAACAGATACATGAAAAACATCATGCATACGCCTCAAAGAATCAGGCAAGGCTAGTCGATAGGCCATGGGCCCCTTTCTCTCCACAATATCGAAAGGTCCGACGAACCTAGGAGAGTGTTTATCTCCCTTTCCAAACTTGATTGAACTCTTATGCGGTTTAACCCGCAAGAATACTCGATCGCCGACCTCGTAACTACAGTCGACTCGGTGTGCATCGACATGACTCTTATGTTGATCCTGCGCTTCCTTAATCCTTTGTATTATGGTTTGCATTTTCTCTTCCATTTCTTGGATCGCTTCTGGTCCCACCAGGACCCTATCCTCAAGCTTATCCCAACTCAATGGCATCCGACACGGTCGCCCATAAAGAAACTCAAAAGGCTCCATCTTAATGGTGCTCTGGTAACTGTTGTTGTGAGCGAACTCTACTAGAGGCAAGAAGTCCTCCCAACACTTTTGTTGGTCCATCACGTACATGAGCAACATGTCTTCCAAGGTTTGGTTCGTGCGTTCGGTCTTCCCGTCAGTCTCTAAGTGATACGCAGTACTAAAATTAAGTTGGGTTCCCAAGGCCTCTTGGAAACTCATCCAAAATCGTCCAGTAAACATCGATCCTCGATCGGATATAATCTTCTTAGGCACGCCATGCAACCTCACAATATCACTGATGAAAATTCTCGCTATGTCAGGTTCCTGATACGTCATACGCACAGGAATAAAGTGAGCACTCTTTGTCAGAGTGTCTACTACTACAAAAATTGAGTCATGTCTCCTTGCCGTCAATGGCAATCCAACAATAAAATCCATCGAAATAACTTCCCATTTTGATTCCAGAATGGAATGTGGTTGAAGTAATCCTACCGGGTGTCTATGTTCAGCCTTTACTTGCTGACACTCTAGAAATCTTGCCACATAGTTGATAGTGTCAGCATTCATTCCCTTCCAGAAGAACAAGGGTTTAAGGTCTGCCCTCATCTTCGTGACTCCCAGGTGAGCCATGTAAACTTCTCTATGAGCCTCGTTCAGGATCAACATCCTCAACTCGTCGTTTGGCGGTACATAAATCCAACCTCTAAACCTCAATAAACCATCGCTATCAAATGAATATCCCTCATATCGTGGTACCATCATTGTGTTTTGTCCGATAAAATCCTCGACTTCTTTGTACCAGTCATCATCACGCTGTAAAGTAAGAATCTTCTCACGTAGATTTGGCTGAAGAGGTAACACCGAAAAGATGCGTGGCCTCCAACTCAAGGCATCTGCCACTCAGTTCACTGTTTCCTTTATGTAAGTAATCTCGAAGTCGTACTCGCTAAGCAATTCCGACCAATGTCATTGTCGCGCGTTCAAGTCGCTTTGCGTAAAAATGTGTTGTAGTCCACAATGATCAGTCTTTAATTCAAATTTTCCTCCAACAAGGTAGTGTCTCCAAACCTTCAAGGCATATGCGATGGCTAATAAATCCAAATCATGCGTCGCGTAGTTCTCCTCATGCCTTCTCAGCTTCCTCGAAATGTAAGCAATCACTCGTCCGTCTTGCATCAAGACCTCCTCCTAAACCTTCCTTGGATGCATCAGTGCATACCAAGAATTCCACATCCATGTCAGGGACCTTTAGTATCGGTGCTGTCATCAATAACTCCTTAAGCCTCCGAAATGCTTTCATGCATTTCTCGGTCCAAACAAACTTCTTGTTTTTCTTTTACAATTATGTGATCAGATTTGCTATCTTTGAAAATCCCTCGACAAACCGTCGATAGTATCCTACTAAACCCATAAAACTACGCATTTATGTGACGTTCGTCGGTGTAGAACATTCCATAATAGCCTCAACCTTGGCTAGATCCACGGCGATACCTTCGTCGGAGATGACATGCCCTAAATAGTGAATCCTCGATTGATAAAAAGAGCATTTGGACAACTTACCGTACAATTTGTTCTCTCATAGACACTGTACTACCAAGCACAAGTGCTCATCATGATCCTCCATCGTCTGAGAGTAGATCAAGATATCGTCAATGAATACTTGGACGAACTTGTCCAAGTACTCGCAGAACACCCCGTTCATCAAACTCATGAATACCCCTAGGGCATTTTTCAGTCCAAACGGTAAAACAGTAAACTTGTAATGTCCAAATATCATCTTAAAGGCGGTCTTAGGGATGTCATCCTCCTTGATCCGTAATTGGTGATACCCTAATCGCAAATCGATCTTGGAGAACATCATCGCACCCTTCATTTGATCGAACAGATCATCAATTCTAGGTAAGGAATACTGATTCTTGATCGTAGCCTTGTTCAGTTGATGGTAGTCAATGCAAAGCCCCCATGATCTGTCCTTCTTTCGTATGAAAATAACTGCTGCACCCCATGGTGAAACACTAGGGCGTATCCGCCCCAGGTCCAACAACTCCTTCAGTTGCATTTTCATCTCTTGCAACTCCGGGGTCGACATCCGATAAGGCATTCTTGCTATCGGTTCGGTCCCCAGTTTCAAGTCTATGGTAAACTCCAATTCCCTTTCCGGTGGCATCCCAGGTAACTCCTCTGGAAACACGTCCACAAACTCCTTCACCACCGAAAAGTTTTCTAGACCTTCCGCCACTCCCTTTTCATTTAGTGCAAGGATCGCATAAATCCTGCACCCCTTGCGCATACTCTTCAGTAATTGTAAGGAAGAGAAAAACCTCAGGGAAACTCCCTGGTTCCATCCTACAATCACACGTCTCTATCCTTCATCATCAACCAAGCTCAATCGTTTCATCTTACAGTTGAGTATCGCCTCATGCAATTCCAACCAATCCATATCGATCACAATGTCATAAGATCCTAATATCGTGACGTACAAGTTTACCCTCATGACAAACTCTCCCAGGTTAAGGGCACAACCAGTAACCTTTCCTCCAACCTTTTGTTTGGCTCCCGAAGCTAAACTCATCCTGTTTGACTGCCTTTACCTTAATCCTTTTTAGTGCTTCACCAGAAATGAAACTCTCAGTAGCACCTGGGTCTATCAAAATACTAAGCGTCTGGTCAGTGATAGTACCTGTCATCTCGAGCACATTCGACTGGTTCTCTGCCTGGCGGTTATTCACCGCCGCATGAATCCAATGGGCCTTGCCCATATCTCCCATGGTAGTGGGTCCGGCTGATCTGTACACTCTGGTCCTCTCCATAGGACAGTCGCGCTGGTAGTGTGGCTCTCCACATGTCCAACACCCCTTCTTTGGCCCAGTAGTCCTGGTACCCGAAGTAGCAGATGACTACCCACCAGCCTGAAGCCCTGGTCTGTTCTACTGAACATGCCTAAACTGTTGCTGCTGCGGGCGACGCTACTGCTACTGCTGTGGTCCCTGATAAGGTGTCCGCTGCTGAGGCGGCGGTCACCGAGGTGTAGTGAAAGTGGAACCCCTCTGGAAGCCACGATATCCTAGCGTATGTTTCACTGGTGTCTAGTGCTACGGTGTACCAGATGAACCCTACCCTGCGGGTCTCGCTAGAGTCCTAGTCTGACCCCCACTGATGAGCTCCTCCTCTGCTATGAGGGCCTTTTGGATAGCATCGTGCAAAGTTTGAGGTATCATGATCCTAACCTTTGCACGCAGGCTACCGTTAAGGCCAAACACGAACCTGTTGACTTTGAGCTTCTCAGTGTTAAGGTGCGGAGCATACCAGAGTAGCTCCATAAAACGTGCCTCATACTCGGGCATCGTACGACCTCCCTGTCGTAATGTGTTGAACTCATTGAGCTGACGCTCAATGAACTCCTCTGAAAGGTACCTCTCTCAGAACTGTTCCTCAAACAGTTCCCATGACACGTCTTCAACGGCCATGTTCAGCTATGGCAGGAGCGTCTTCCACCATAGAAGAGCGCTCCCCTTCAGTTGAAAGACCGCCATGTGGACCTTCATGTTGGATGTATAATCACGAAGTGCGAAGCACATCGCCATATTCTCCAACCATGCCTCGGCGGCGGTGCCATCCGGGGCACCAAAGAACTCGGGAAATTTTACCTTCTCGAGTTCACGGTGAATGCTACCTATAACGGTCGATGCGCGCGGTGGAACCTCAGCGGATGCTGGTGCCCTGGCCTCATCTCTGTCCAATTGGATAATCAGAGCCTCGTACATGCACTGAAAGGATATCATCATCCGAATAACATCGCCAACCACTATCTGCTCCTGTCCGAGAACCTGCTCGCCTCCCTGGGGGTTAGACCCCTCAGGCATGGATGCTACTGGAGGCGTCACGCCTCCTCCCCTAGCACCCCGTTGTCTTCCTCCGCGGAATCCTCTAACCATGATTTCCTGCACGCACACAATCAACTCGATCAACAATAGTATAATCAGATCAAATCCTGTCAACGAAATCCGTAGTGAATCCCAATTCGCGGGTCGAACTGGCTCTTATACCATATGTAACAACCTTGTTACGACAACAACTCCGATAAAAGGTGTAAATTTTTTTTTTAAAAGTGTGTGCACGTGTAGAAAGGAAACAGACACACTTGACTCTACGTCGCCACCCGACGACTAACAAGACACAACCACAGTGAACACAACCAGAAGACATAAGGCGCACGACAAGTAACTACAAGCATTAAATGACATAAACGTAAGGAAGAATCCATAACAGTAGATTTTACTATTTCTGCACAGGAAAGCAGGGTGTTTAATCTTAGTCCTCTGCTCCAGAGAGAGAGAAGGTCAGATAGGCTCCTGGCCAACTGCTCAGGCAGAAACTAGTAACCCGACGACAAACAATACGCAAGCAAGACGAACACCACAAGATGACATACGACGTATCAGAGTAAGAACATGCATTTAACGACGATCAATGACAATAAGTAAGACTGACTACCAGCCCGTCCTACCCTGCAATGGTTAGGACCTCCAAGACACATAAGCAACGCTCAAGCCCAGGTTCCCATCGATTTTAACCATTTAAAGTCTCAGGATTGGCGACTGTTCTGAGGAACATGGAGGTGTCTACATCCCGCCCGACACAAGTAGACCACGCAATGCAAGACGACCAAGCTCAACAATTCAAGAACATTTCACCAAATATGTTTATCAATAACACTACAAATTACAAGCACGCCACCATGAAGTAACTCCGCAATTAAATTACTCATCTCAATACCTCTTGAAACTTACATATACCATAATGTTACAATAACATTATCTTAATAACCTCACATCTTATGTTACACAACCTTACAATTAAAACATCCATCACCAATCACATTACTCCTTGCCTGCTATCAATGCAATGACGTTACCATAACCTTACCATCAATAATCGACGTTACATTTATATTACCCTAACCTTGCCAATGAATTAATAATAAAAGAGATCGTTATCATAGCATTTAACATGAAGCACTACATTACATGATTCTTCCATTGCGCGCAAGTCCCATTCATCAGGCAACATGTATTCAATTCTTTAAATAATCATGGACGTGAGAATAAGTAAGATTTGAACATCAACACATCTTATATCACGCTAACCCTACAAAATTCCATTTGCATTACAAATGATCGACAATGTCCCTTTTTAAGCCCATAACTTTGCATTTAAATTAACAACAAAATGCATGTCATGCTATCAACACTAACATGATATTTTAATTTATATGGCCATAAGTATTACCTTTACGTAGCATGACAATATATTACAGTGGCCATATAGTCACACATTACTATATCTTTTATGTATCATTTACAATCAATTTCCATATTAGTACCACGAGACAACAATAATTTTAAATCATATAACAAGCATATAAATAACATTTAAAATTCATTCTATGTTATCTAATAAGAACATTGCATTTTTCTACTAGAATAAGATAAGTAAACTCATCAATTTTAAAGTTTTATAAATAAAAAGGAGGCTCACTAAACTAGGAGATTTCCCATTTTTCTAGAGGAGTAATCCCGATTTCTTTTTATCAGATTCCTATACTCATCACCGGGATACATGAAAACACTCAAATACATGCATAAACATATACTAGTCACTCACAGACATGCAAACCAAGACTGTTGATGTTTGGCTGAACGAGGAGTAGACCATCTTCGTGCCATTGAATTATGAAAGTAATTTCTCTCCTGATTCTATAGCCCATACATCTATTTTTATAACTAAGCATTACTATCCAGCCATCATAATTAAATATTGGAATCCACATTAATACAGTAATACCATTCTCAGTAAAAATGATTATTATCAAGCCTTCCTTCTTCCATTCGAAATTGGAGTGAGAGACATGAAGGAGAGGAATACATCAAGACATATTTATTGTCTTTTAACTTACAACTTATCTTGCGCTTACTAAAGATGGTCATCATTTTTGGTTTTAAACACGGTCTCTAACTAAATCAGATTGACAATATCAAATACTCAATGTCCCGTTAGAGTTTATATAACTTTATCGAAAGGAACTTTTTCATGTTTAAAAATCAAGCGCATTGAAAAAGGTCAGAATTTTTTTTTTTATAAATTTCGAAACATAAAAATGACTATCATTGCAATGCACTTTCTCGGACTAAGAGATGATTTGTATGCAATGTTTCCATTGTAATTGCATCCATAGAAAAAGTTGGAAGAAATATGTCGAAACCGTGCAACAACTAGAATTATTAGCCTCATAACCCTTCTTCGAGAAGCAATGCAGAACGATGTAAAAAGGTATATATTAGATTGACACATGCCAAGAAGCCAAAGGTGAAGTCAGTCCTGGGTAGGCGTATTAATTGAATGGTGTTCTAAAATATCGCACCAGCAGTAATCTGCGGTAGGAAAATAAAATGTGAGGTTTACCGTGGACGCCCGTAGGTGAAGACATAAATGCAATAACCAGGGCACAGGATGCACTACAACGAAGGTTTGGAGTGGCACACCCATCGCCGAATAACACTGACAAGAAATCAGCAAAGAATAAACACAGAGGTGGTGCGTCGACAACCTCCAGGCAAAGGGAAAACGAGAACGCCCGCATTATCAACGCCCACAGTCACAGAAAACATCAATGGTAATCGAAAACGCCCCTCCCAACACAACAGGCAAATAAAAAGGGAAGACATGCAAGCAAGGGAAACCTAGGAACTTCCCCAACAACAGAACAACCCCAGCCAGCCGAATTGGCCCCAAACTCATAGAAAGGAAAATCTCAATTTAACAAGGCAAGGAGTGTTTGAAAACTAGCACAAATCTGCTGAATCCATTTTAAAGGGACAACCAGGGGCTGCATTCACACACCAGATTTGAATTCCGCACGTCATGGTGCCCCACGCAACTTCCAGAGATTGCCATGGCTATCACGGGTTCTCCTTCTAAGGTTTTCCTAAAATAAAAATAAAAATATAGCCAAGAAAAACACAACCTCCCAAAAATTCTCCGCATTAACTCACAGGAAAACTTGGTTGCAGGTACACCTCTCCCCTGTGCACGCAGCCACGAATTAAGTTACCAGGGATGCTAACGGGTTTAAAAAATAATCACCATTGATTTACTATGACTTACATATTTATTTACCCAGACGAATTCACTAGTGGCTACAGCAGAACAACTACGCCATTACTTGCCTCGGGGTGTAGCTATCGTGGCACTCTAACTGTAGCAGAGGTAATATCGTGGAAACTTCACGTAGAAGGAAAAGAAGGGATAAAAACCTATTACCACCCAACACAGGGCCAATCACAGAGCTTCACAGTTATTGCAACTGAAGAAATAAAAAAAAAAATTAAATCTAGATGACAGAAACCAAATGGGCATGAAGAGGCTGCTCAGAATGCCTTCGCTATAAAAAAAAAATTAAATCTAAATGACAGGAAACAAAGGGGCACAAAATGCTTCTCAGAATCGAAGCATGTATGCAGGCCATGGTTATCCCTCAAGCATCATACAACACTGGAAAAAAAACCCCTTTTCTAATGCTCATCATGTCCTTTACAATCAAATTTAAATCTGAGCATAAGTTTAATGCATGCTACTCTACAAATTGACAAACATATTGTTTCCTTATCACTTTCCGCAAATGACTCCTGTGCTCCGTGCCGCTCCTACTCGCCAACTGTAGAGACTACACCGGTACCTCCCAGCCAAACACTAGGGGTAATCTGCTTCCCCCTTAGCCCCCCGAGCCGCAAAGGGGCCACACACAGTCCAGATAGTATACCTAGCTTCCCATCTCGCCTCCAAGGCTGAGCTACCACTCGAATCCCAGCTTAGAAAATCCCAACTCCTCACAAGAAATCAGTCTAGTCCAAATTTGGCAGCATAACGATACCTAACAACCCATCCCCTTTTCCCCTCATCCCCCTTTCTTTTATAGAGTTTTGAGCCCCCCCTTGCCCTAATCACAATTAATTTAAGTTTTTTTTTTGAAAACCCTCTAAAAATTCTCTGTCTTAAAAGTGTCACACATCCCCCACGTTCTCCCAAAATTATTTTCTTTAAATTTATTACAAGGCTCATTTCCCTATTTTTATTATTCCCTTTTTTTTTTCTTTTTTTTTTTTTTAAACCAAAAATGTAAATGCACTAATTAATTCTTTCATTTTTTTTTTTAAATTCATAACTTTTTAAATTCCCGCACGTTAAATAATTTTATTACTTATGAATTGTCTATGTTTCCTTATTACTTAGTTTCCCTGTTTTATTAATCCCTCCCTTTTTTTTTTTTTTTTTTAAACCAAAAAGGTAAATGCGCTAATTAATCTTTTCAATTATTATTTATTTAAGATCTTTTGTTCTTTCACAAGTTAGGAATTAATTTCCTCTTTGCAAATTTTTTAAATCCCTTAGTTTAATTAAATCCTTACTCTCTTTATTTACCCCAATAATTTTGTGAAGACCTAACTATTTCTTAGGTGGGTTCTTGTTTAAATTGTTATCTTTATTCCAGGGTCTGTTCTTAAGGTTAGACTAAAATTTTACCCTAAAAGTTTTAGATTCAGTACTTACATTCGAACTGGGCGACACTGGGTTAGGGGAGTTGTTTAAGGATTCTTAAGGCGTTATTGTTTTAGGGATATTTAGGTTTGTTTCCTTCATCCACATCAATGCGACGTGCCCTTCAGGACGCACCACGTTCTCCAAGGGTGCCACTCACCTCATTCGTTTCCTTTGCGCGACGTGCCCTTCAAGATGCAGCACGTGCTCCCAGGGTGCCACTCGCTTCTTGTGTTTTTTCTGTGTGACGTGCCCTTCAGGATGCACCACATGCTCCAAGGGTGCCACTCGCCAACTAGACTAATTGGTAGACATCTATAACCCCTGGAATCAACACTCCGCCAGGTGAACTTGTGGGAGACTAAGGGATCTAAGGAATAAGTCCCCTGCCTTATTGCGCGCCCCTTAGAATCATCGTGAGTGACTCTCGCAGTCTGCCCTCATGACATCGTGGATCCTCTTGAACTAGGTAATCGTAAGCCTATAGTTTGAGCCATGGTGGGAGTGCTAGTAGGGAGTGGCAGGGCTATTGTCCACCCCTCTCTGTCAACCTCTCTGGAAATCGTGTGTGGCCCCTTTACTCCATATGTGAGTCTGGTCGAAAAGATATCGTCAGCCTGCATCATCGGAAATTGTGTCAGAACATGTCAACACTAAATCATCAAATCAATGAAATATCACAGTAAATAAATCAACCCAAATAGCACACTCCCTGACTCAATCCGAAGTCCAAGGGGTTCCACCGATGCCTCTGCATCCTCAAGGTCCAAAACCCTGCACACTCAATACAACTGAGTCAAATAGCACCTGTCTACATCAAATAGAAAAACATCATGTCGTCTATCATAACGCATCATAATCAACTATAAATGTTTTAACATCAGAAAGTCCAAATCACTTGTGAGCAAGTGTCCTCAAATAATAAGTTTTCTCTGTGCGTCAGAGCGGGATGTTACAGGGGGTAGTTGATACGTCAACTTCCTAGGGGTGTAACTTTTTCAGATGATCTCCGTTTGGGGTGATCGATATACCGTTGGAAAGGTATAATGATGCAGGAGCATCGCCCATGTCAAGCGAGCCAGCGCGGAAAGCTGGAGACAGCTAGACAGCGCCAGCACAAATTTTGAAAACACCTTGATATTGTTGCGCAAACGTTAATGTGAAGAATTAATGAAGCGCACTTGTATATTGTAAAAGGGACCTTGAGCGGATAGCTCTCGTCCTTAGGTAGATGAGGCATTTAATAGACTTAATGTTGTTAGATAGGAATTTAATTCTAGATTTGATATCTTTAGAGCGCAAGAGGGAAACATGATATAGACACCCTCCTTTGTACATTGTAAGATTATTATGAAGCAACATTGTTGAAGAAGAGCATGCAGAGAATTGTATGAAGAACACCCATTTACAGACATTTGAATTAATGGAAAGAGTTCTGATTCAAATTCATGGATTGTGTTATTCTCTGTGTATTTATGTTAATATGCTCATGAATGCTTTCTTCTTGTCATACATTTTCTTTTATATGCTGTGTATGTGATTTCATGGTTAAACTGAAATCTGAGAGGAAGAGTGAATAAGTTTCAATTGTTTCTCTATCTGAACCAGAGGATTCCTGCAAGGAGTGCAGTTGAATTGTTCGCAAGAAGTGCGTGACAGAAGGGTTCAGTTAGAGATAAATTTTCTTGCCATTCATCTCAGAAGTGCATATTGAGCACCGGAACCATGCAAGCCGTGCACAGGCTAGATGAAGTCTCAGAGTTGCGATTCTGAGAAAAGGGAATTAAGATTTCTGCTGCAGGAGTGCTCAGGGTCGAAAGACTTCAACCCTTAGTCGAGGTTGAAGGTTTTCCGCAAGGAGTGTGTGCAGAAGGTTTCCCAGGAGGACTTAAAGTCATAATAAAGCTCAAGAGGGATAGGCCTTCAAATTTGTTTAAGGACCAAGCAAGAAGTTGTGTGTGAGCAGGTTGAGAGGAAGCATCGCAGATTGGTGAGTAGGTAAATGAGTCTCGAGGGGGACATTTCGTCATTCCGGGGATTGCATCAAAAAGGATAGATGGTTGGCATTCTCCGTGGAGAATCCGCGAGTTTCGGCGGATCATTAGATCTCCCAAAGGTGCGAGAAAGTTATAGCGCAAGTGTGGAGAGGCTAGAAGTTTAGAATAGCTGAGTCGTTGATCCAAGTCCATTTGGGGCCGGTGGATCCATCGCGAGGTCGCTTATCGGGGTTTTGCAAGGAAAGAGTCGAAGATTTGGCCACGAAAATCGTGATATTACAAGAAGCGACATCTCGAGAGTTACGTAAGTAGTGTGGGCCACAGGGATTGGTGACGTGGACAAGTGATGTGAGTTATTGGGGTTTCGCAGCGAAAGTCCTGAGTATTGGATATCCAGATTCGCGATCCCGCGAAGTCTGAAGTCCCGACATCGGCGTTTCGGCGCATCGGGTATCGGAGGTTGGAAACCCAAGTGTTTGGTGTCGTGAGTTGTGAAGATGCGATAGAGCCGAAGTCCCGATAGCGGAAGGAGAAAGTCAGCGATTGACTGGCCATCGGGTCTCGGGGATTCGAGAACCTAGAGATCGACAGTGAACTTGCGAAGTCGCGAGTTTTGATCCTCCGATAGCTAAAGAAAGGGGGATTATGTTGAAGAGAATCTATGGGTAAGGAATATTCCCGATAGGGAATCAAAAGAACCATTGAGTTCTTCGGGCCGAGAAGAGGAAGAAGGTCCTGAGGAAGCGGACGTGCTCCGAGGAGTGCGACTGCGTTAGGTTTGGTATCAGAGAAGGAATATTTATTTGCTTTCTGTAGCATTGAAAGAGAAATTGTCATGCTGTCCAGAAGAGAAAGGCAATCACCTGATCTAGAAGATAGGGAGGTGAGGAGAAGAGGCAGGCTGACAGGAAATCCAGAAATGGAGAGGTAGATGAGAGATCTCCGAGCAAGACTCGAAGACATGGAGACAACTCAGAGACGTGGAGTCGGTGCTGGAGATTTTAGTGATTCTGAAGTTGAAGAGGAAGTTGGACATGAAGAAGAGGTCACAGCAGAAGATGCATCTACCGAGCAGTTGATCAAAGCCATTGCCAGGATGGGTGCAAAGGCAAAAATGGGCATTCCAGTCTATGAAGGAAATCTGGATGTCAAGGAGATGCTAGATTGGATTAGAGATCTTGACACATACTTCGATTATGAAGATGTGGAAGGGGATAAGAAAGTCAAGCATGCAGTTACGCGCTTGAAAGGACATGCAGCATTGTGGTGGGATGAGCTACAAGCTGACAGACGCTGCAAAGGCAAGAAAAAAATCAAGAGTTGGGATCGAATGATCCCAAAGATGAAAGCGAAGTTCATCCCAAGGGATTATCAAATCACATTGTTCAGGCGGATGCAGAACCTGAGACAGAAGCTGATGACAGTGAAAGAATACACTGAGGAATTCTATCGAATAAACATAAGAGCAGGTCATCGGGAGAGAGACGATGAGAAAGTTACCAGATATCTGAATGGTCTGAGATGTGACATTCAGGATGAATTAAGCATGGTTACCATCAGGACAGTTGAGGATGCTTATCAGATGGCTCTGAAATCCGAGGAGAAGCTGAGCCGAAAACAAGGACAGTGAGGGCAAGGCAGAAGTTAGTCCAGAGGAAAGTCAGTTGCCCAAGAGAAAATCCAGAAGCCCAAACAGGAATGGAAGAAACCTCAGGGTAGGATTGAAAGAGGTGGAACCTCACAGAGGCAGCCATATGTCGAACAAAGAGGGCAGCATTATGAGAAGAGGGGAGATTATGCTGACGCAAATAATTTTCCTCTTACTAGAGGTAAAGGAAGAGGAAGAGGTGGAGTAATCACATGTTTCACATGTGGGAAGAATGGGCACAAGTTGTATGAGTGTCCAGAGAAAAAGAATGACATCGGAGAAGCTCACATCATAGAAGCGCAGAGGCGAGATGTTGAGGCAGAAGATACAGAAGGCGGAAGATCGCTTATGATGCGAAAAGTTCTTTTGACACCTGAGAAGGAGGTGGAAAGATCGGTTCAAAGGACCAGACTTTTCAGAACAACTTGCAAGACCAAGGATAGGGTATGCAAGGTCATTGTTGATAGTGGTAGCACGGATAATCTCATATCCACAGAGATGGTAGAGAAACTGGAGCTGGAGACGACTGATCATCCCAGTCCATATAGAGTTTTGTGGCTACAGAAAGGACATCAGGTAACTGTTACTAAACAATGCTTGGTTGAATTCAGAATAGGGGGGTGTAATGATAAGATTCTATGTGATGTTATTCCCATGGATGTATGTCATCTATTGCTGGGTAGACCATGGAAATATGACCTAAATGTGATTCATGATGGGAGAATGAACACATATACCCTGGAGAAGAATGGGAGAACCCATATGTTTCTTCCGATAAAGGATAAGGAGGTGAAGCCAGAAGTGAACAACACAGTAATTCTCATGAGTGGGAAGGAACTTCTTACAGAGGTGAAGAAGAAAGAAGATCCACAATTCTTTGTTGTCAGAAAACCAAGAATTATTTTGACTAGCACAAGAGTGGATGATTTACCAGATGAGGTTCAGGAACTATTGGAGGAGTTCAATGACATCATAGTGGATGAATTACCTCGTTCGTTGCCACCGATGAGAAGTGTGAGTCATCATATTGACCTCATACCCGGAGCTAGTTTTCCATATAAAGCCACATACAGGTTGATGCCGCAAGAGAATGAGGAGGTCAAGAAGCAGGTCCAGGATTTGATGGACAAAGGATTGGTTAGGGAGAGTTTGAGTCCATGTGTCGTTCCAACAATACTCAGTCCGAAGAAGGATGGAGGTTGGAGGACGTATGCCGATTCAAGAGCGATCAATAAGATAACCATCAGGTACAGGTTTCCACTATCGAGGATGGATAATATGATGGATTGCCTGAGTGGGGCAAATTATTTTTCAAAGATTGATTTGAAGAGCAGATACCACCAGATTCGCATGAGAGAAGGCGATGAGTGGAAAACAACATTGAAGACAAACAAGGGTTTGTACGAATGGCTAGTCATGCCGTTTGGCTTGACAAATGCATCGAGTATATTTATGAGGTTGATGAATAAAGTCCTGAGGGAGTTCATCGAGAAATTTGTCATTGTTTATTTGGATGACATACTGATTTACAATAAGTCAGTGGCTGAACACCTGAAGCATTTGGCCATTGTGATGAAGAGGCTACAGCAGGAGAAGTTGTTGATTAATGTGAAGAAGTCCTCATTCATGAAGACATAACTCATCTACTTGGGATTTGTTATTTCGGTGAATGAGTTGAGGATGGATCTGGACAAGGTAGAAGTAATCAAGAATTGGCCATCACTGAGAAATGTATTCAAGGTGAGGAGTTTTCATGGTTTAGCTAGTTTTTACTGGAAATTCATCAGGAATTTCAGTGGAATTAGTGCAGCGATGATGGATACAGTGAAGAAGCGGTATAAATATTTTCACTGGACAACTGAGGCTGAAAAGAGCTTCAATCTGCTGAAGCGGAAGATCACAGAGCAACCAGTGTTGGTGTTGCCAGATTTCCTGAAGACATTTCAGGTAAAATGTGACACAAGTGGGTTTGCCATAGGAGTGGTCTTAAGTCAGGAAGACAGACCAGTTGCATATTTCAGCGAGAAGCTGGATGACGCAAAACTGAAATACTCCACGTATGATAAAGAATTTTATGCTATCATACAGGCACTGAAGAAGTGGAGGCATTACTTGATTCTGAAGGAATTTGTATTGTACAGTGATAATCATGCATTGCAGTTTGTGACTCAACAAGAGAAGTTGAATCAGAAACATGCAAAATGGGTAGAGTATATGCAGAATTTCACATTTGTGATCAAGAAAATTTTGGGTACTGCTAACAAAGTTGTTGATGCTTTGAGCAGGAAGTGTTTGTTGTTGCAGGAGTTCCGAGTCAAAACATTGGGTTTTGATAATCTCAGGGACATGTACGCAGGAGATGCAGATTTTGGAGAAGCGTATGAAGTAGCTGAGAATCCAGTTCTCAGAGACAGGAGTCCTTGGATAGATTACATGATCCAGGAAGTATTTTTGTTTAGAGGCAATCAGATGTGTATTCCAAATTGCTCCATGAGGGAGAACTTGTTAAAAGAGAAACACAGTGGATGTTTGGCAAGACATTTTGGCCATGAAAAAACATTCACGAAGCAGAATGAATCATATTTTTGGCCAGGGATGTGAGAAGATGTCAAGAGGTTTGTTGACAGATGTCGGATTTGTCAACATTCAAAAGGGACAAAGCAGAATGCAGGTTTTTATCAACCATTTCCCATACCAGAGAGGCCATGGGAGGTGATTAGCATGGATTTTGTACTGGGTTTGCTAAGGACGCAAAGAGGATTTGATTCCGTCTTTGTAGTAGTAGACATGTTTTCTAATATGGCACACTTCATTCCATGCTAGAAGACCAGCGATGTGACTCACATCGTAAATTTTTTTTTCAAAGAGATCGTTAGACTTCATGGATTGCCGAAAAGCATAGTTTTGGACAGAGATACAAAATTCATAGGGCATTTTTGGAGGACAGTATGGAAGAAGCTAGGAACTAAATTGGCATTTAGTTCTACTTATCATCCTCAGATAGATGGACAGACATAGGTGGTGAACAGGAGTCTAGGAGACTTGCTGAGAAGCTTGGTGATGAAGCACCATAGCAGTTGGGACCACATATTGCCACAGGCAGAATATGCATACAACGATTCAATGAATGGGAGTACAGGAAAGAGTCCATTTCAGATTGTGTATGGCACACAACCGAGAGGAGTTTCTGAGTTGCGAGATTCAGAAAAACTGCTACTAGCAGCGCTAGTGCAGAAGAATTCACTGAGGCGATGAGAGAACTTCACAGTCAGGTGAAGGAGCGGTTGCTGAAATCAAATCAGGAGTACAAGCACAGAGTAGACCAACATCAGAGACAACTTTAGTTTGAATTTGGTGATCTAGTTCTGGTGCATCTAAAGAAAGAAAGGTTCCCGAGGGGAACATACAACAAATTGAAAATGAAGAAAATCGGGCAATGTAGGGTCTTGAGAAAATTCAGAGAAAATGATTATGAGATTGAGTTGTCGGATGGCATCGGGATATCTATGATATTCAATATCACAGATTTATACCCATAAAGAGCTGGAGAAGCAGAGACTGGAACTGAACAACCAGTAATCCAGTGGATGAAACAATTACCAGTTGCAGAGAAGCCGCAGATGGAGTGCATATTGGACAAGAGAGTGGGTAAGAAGATCAGAAGAAAAGAATACTATGAGTATCTGGTCAAGTGGAAGAATCGCCCAATGGAAGATGCTAGCTGGGAAGGCGAAGTAGTAATACAGAAGCATGGACACACCGTGCAGGAGCTCATGGACAGGAGCCCATGAAAATTTTCAAGAGAGGGAGTATGATGCAGGAGCATCGCCCACGTCAAGCAAGCCAACGTGGAAAGCGGGAGACAACTGGACAGCGCCAACACAAATTTTGAAAACACTTTGATATTGTTGCACAAACGTTAATGTGAATAATTAATGAAGCACACTTGTATATTGTAAAAGGGACCTTGAGCGGATAACTCTCGTCCTTAGGTAGATGAGGCATTTAATAGACTAAATGTTGTTAGATAGGAATTTAATTCTAGATTTGATAGATTTAGAGAGCAAGAGGGAAACGGGATATAGACACCCTCCTTTGAACATTGTAAGATTATTATGAAGCAGCATTGTTGAAGAAGAGCATGCAAAGAATTGTATGAAGAACACCCATGTACAGACATTTGAATTAATGGAAAGAGTTCTTATTCCAATTCATGGCTTGTGTTATTCTCTGTGTATTTATGTTAATATGCTCATGAATGCTTTCTTCCTGTCATACATTTGCTTTTATATGTTGTGTATGTGATTTCATGGTTAAACTGAAATCTGAGAGGAAGAGTGAATAAGTTTCAATTGTTTCTCTATCTGAACCAGAGGATTCCTGCAAGGAGTGCAGTTGAATTGTCCGCAAGGAGTGCGTGACAGAAGGGTTCAGTTAGAGATAAATTTTGTTGCCATTCATCTCAGAAGTGCAGATTGAGCACCAGAGCCGTGCAAGGCGTGCGCAGGCTAGACAAAGTCTCAGAGTTGCGATTCTGAGTAAAGGGAATTAAGATTTCTGCTGCAGGAGTGCGCAGGGTCGAAAGACTTCAACCCTCAGTCGAGTTTGAAGGTTTTCTGCAAGGAGTGTGTGCAGAAGGTTTCCCAGGAGGACTTAAATTAGTAATAAAGCTCAGGAGGGATAGGCCTTCAAATTCGTTGTAGGACCAAGCAAGAAGTTGTGTGTGAGTAGGTTGAGAGGAAGCATTACAGATTGGCGAGCAGGTAAACAAGTCTCGAGGGGGACATCCCGTCATTCCAGGGATTGCATAAGAAAGTATAGATGGTTGGCATTCTCCGTGGAGAATCCGCAAGTTTCGGTGGATCGTTAGATCTCCCACAGGTGCGAGAAAGTTACAGCGCAAGTGTGGAGAGGGTAGAAGTTCAAAATAGTTGAGTCATTGATCCAAGTCCATTTGGGGCTGGTGGATCCATCGCGAGGTCGCTTATCGGGGTTTCGCGAGGAAAGAGTCAAAGATTTGAACACGGAAATCGTGATATTGCGAGAAGTGACATCCTGAGAGTTACGTAAGTAGTGTGGGCCACAGGGATTGGTGATGTGGACAAGTGACGTGAGTTATCGGGGTTTCGCAGCGAAAGTTCCGAGTATTGGATATACGGATTCATGATCCTGCGAAGTCCAAAGTCCCGACATTGGAATTTCATTGCATCAGGTATCATAGGTTGGAAACCCAAGTGTTTGGTGTCATGAGTTGTGAAGACACGATAGAGCTGAAGTCTCGATAGTGGAAAGAGAAAGTCAGTGATTGACTGGCCATCGAGTCTTGGGGATTCGAGAACCTAGAGATCGACAGTGAACTTGTGAAGTCATGAGTTTCGATCCTCCGATAGCTAAAGAAAGGGGGATTACACCGAAGAGAATTTGTGGGTAAGTAAGATTCCCGATAGGGAATCAGAAGAACCATTGAGTTCTTCGGGCCGAGAAGAGGAAGAAGGTCCTGAGGAAGTGGACGTGCTCTGAGGAGTTCAGATGCATTATATAACTAAGAAGAACGATTTTCAATTGGCCTAGGTCAGTGCCATTATCAATCAATTGGTCCCCAAATCCCCAAAAAAATTCATTTAGGGCCTCAAAATGGCCCCAGAAGTTTGGAACCCGAAACACTGCCAAAAAACTGCCAAGATGGAAAACTGTTATTCAAGCCTATGGAAGAGGTGGGTGGCCACCGATATTAACCTAGATCAATCCTCCCTCAGGAACAATTTGTCTCCATTGTGTTGAGTTCCCGTGGGAAAGAGGGAAGTGTTTGAAGAATTTGAATCTTAATGAGCTTCTTTCCTTGCTGGAGAAGTTGTGTTGCTTAGCTTGTTGAAGGATGTCAAGAACCTGGAGTTGGAAGGGTTGGAGCTTTTTAACCAGTCTGGTTACATGAGATGAATGTGGGCAGAAAGAATCATTATGCTTTGTTGAAATCTTGTCGATCTCCTTCTGTTGGATAGAAGGTGCTTGTACTGAGGCTGCAGTGGTTGTAGTGTCCTTCTGTGCACCTTTTGAACAGATTGTGAAAGAGATGAAATTTGTAGTATGAGATACTACCTTGTGGAACTATTTATGTGGGAAAATAGTTGGAATTCCCTCTGGTATTCTATAGAGATGAGACCCTAGAGTAACAATGACACTACGAGGTTGAGAATCATAAAAATCATGGCGCTTCCACATATATGGTTGGACCAAGAAAACATCACAAACATCAAGTGGGAAAAAATCACATAATACCTCATCCTTGAATGGTCGTATGCTGTATGACAATCGACATAGCTGGATGACATGAATATCTCATCCCTAAAGAATCCACATGATGGTGTATGGCTACGGGTGTGGTGTTGTCGACAATCCCAATTGTTTGACGACCTCTGCTGAGATGAGGTTCTTCTGGCTTCCGCAATCAACAATAAAATGCAGCGGGGTCCCTTTCACCAAAATATGTGAATGAAAAAGGTGCTCCCCTTCTTTAGGATATGTTGGTTCTTCTGGTTTAATTTCTTCGGTCGTGGCAATAAAAGTGGGGTCTATGCCGATGATATGTCTTTTACCAATATTTTCAAAATCATATTCTGAATTAGAGTTCGGCTCCTTCTCTTTGTTCTTGACCACCAATGATTGTTTTGAGAGACATTCATTGGTGTTGTGCCAGGGGATTCTGTGGAAATCACACCATTTTCCAGTGTCCTTCTTCGTCTTCCCGTGACCCTTTTTTTCCTGTGGCTTAAACTAGTTTTCAGGAAGTTGTTTGTTAGGGTCATCTTTCTCATACTTTAGTTGTTTCATATTTGCAGATATGAACTCCTGTTTGTTCTATTGCCTAAATTTATGCTCAATTTTAACAACATATTGATACACAACATGGAGTGTTGAGATATCCAGAGAATCCATTTCAGTTTAGATGTATCTTTGTAGAGCCCTGCGATATTTCAGAACTAAATGTCGCTCAGAGTCTTTGATATCCAACTTGGTGTGCATGGTATGAAAGGTATTGGTGAAATATGACACTTCTTGGCCCCTCTCTTTCCCCAGTGTGGTCCATCTCATGTATTGGTCTTCATAGTTCCCAACAAGGTAATATTGTTCCTTGACCACATCCACAAAAAAATTCCAAGTGCGATCGACCCCATATATTCCAGACTCCTCTATGGAAATTTTCTTCTAGTAAGTTTCCCACCAATGTTTGACATAGGGGAGAGCCTTAAGGAGTGCAGAGGTGATAATTTTCCTGTCATAAAAATGGTGAACATAGAAATAACCTTATAGAAGATTTAACCATTTGTCTAGGGCATCCACATTTATTTGACCTTCAAATACGAGAATATCAAAATTAACTTGTACCTTGAAAGGAGAGGTACCTCAAAAGTGCCTTCTTGATGAAGAAACACATGTTGTTATTGGCAGACGTTGAAGGATGTGGGAAAAATTCTGCATCATTTCGTCCCTCTGTCGTTTGAGAGCTTGCTCAAGCAACATATTGATAAAATATTTTGCTCCGTCCTTTTTCTTTTCTTCCACCATGGAGGGTTTCTTGTGCATACGAGAACGATTTTCCTTAATAGAGACAAGCTTGATACCCAACTTGGTATACTCAGAACTCGTTGGGGACATGCACTAAAAAACAATCAAGAACAACCTGCTTTGATACCACTGATCCAGATTATTTTCGGCACGAAATGAGAGCAAAGATATAATAAATAAATGTACAAAGATGTGTCAGATATCCAACAATATAGCAGAAATATATTAGAGATATAAACACAGAGATACAATAATACACAATTTCTATTTATGTGTGAAATGTATAGAACTATAAAAATACAAAGTGAAAGAATTGCTAGAATGGAAACATCTTATCTTTGAGAAGAGATGTGATGGCTAATCTCATTTACAAGAAGATGATTGCTACAATAAGGCTCCAAAGGCCTTTTTAAAATAAGTAAAATCCAAAACCCTAACCCCGGAAGATGAAAATCGAAAAGGTTCACGGGCCCCATTGGGGGTAGTTGATGCGTCAACTTCCTGGGGGTGTAAATTTTGCATACGATATCCATTTGGGGCGCTCGATACACCGTTGGAAATTTCTAACCAAGACGAACAATTTTCGACTGGCCTAATTATGTGCATTTGGAAAACACTTGGGCCCCAAATCCCCAAAAAATGTCATTTAGGGCCTCAAAATGGCCCCAGAAGTTTAGAACCTTAACAACTACCAAGATGGAAAATTGTTTTTCGAGCCCATGGAATGGGTGGGTGGCCACCGATATAGAGTTCAATCAATCCTCCCTAATTAGGAAGAAATGGTTTCCACTACATTGACTTCCCGGGGGAGAGAGGGAAGTGTTTGTTGAATTTGAATCTTGGTAAGCTGCTTGCCTTGCTGGAGAAGTTGTGTTGCTTAACTTGTTTAAGTCTATCACGAACCTACAGTTGTAAGGGTTGGACCTTTTTAACCAGTCTGGTTACATTAGATGACTATTTTCAGAAAGAATCATTGTTCTTTGTTGCAATCTTTTTTATCATCTTCTGTTCGATAGAAGATGCTTGTACTGAGGTTGTAGTGGTTGAAGTGTCCTATGCACCTTTTGAAAAAATTGTGAAGAAGATAAATTTTGTAGTATGAGATACTACCTTGCGACACTGTTTAGGTGGGACAATAGTTGGAACTACCTATGGTATTCTGTAGAGATGACCCCCTAGAGTAGCAATGACACTATGGGGTCGAGACTCATAAACAACATGGAGCTGCCGCATGTATGGCTGGCGCAAGAGAAAACCACAGACATCCAGTGGGAAAACATCACATAATACCTCATCCTTGAAGGGCTGGATGCCGTATGACAATCAAAATTTTTGGCTGACATGAAGATCTCATCCCTAGTGAAGCCACTCGATGTTGTATGGCTCCCAGTTTGGTGTTGTCAACAATCCCAACTGTTTGATGACCTCTGATGAGATGAGGTTATTTTGGCTTCCGTTATCAACAATAAAATGCAGCGGGGTCCCTTTCACCCACATCCATGAATGAAAAAGGCGCTCCCCCTCTTCAGGATCTGTTGGTTCTTTTGGTTGAATTGTTGCGGACGTGAAAATAACAGTGGGGTATGTGTCGATGATATGTATTTTACTAGTATTTTCAGGATCAGATTCAGAATAAGGGTTCGACTACTTATCTTTGATATCGACCATAAATAACTATTTGGAGTGACATTCATCGGTGTTGTTCCAGGGGCGTTTGTGGAAGTCACACAATTTTCCAGTGTCCTTCTTTGTCTTCCCGTGACCCTTCTATTGTGAGTCGAAATTGCGACGAAAACTACTTATTTAAAAAACAAAAAAAAAACAAAATTCGGCAAAATAAATAAAATTTCATTTTTGAGCAATCTTGTGGGAATCTTTAAAATTAATGGTTTATTGCGGGAATCTTTAAAATTAAGGACCATTCCATTTATTGAGAATATTTATAAATATCATTCTAAATACAAATCTTGTGGGAATCTAGTTGGGCAAGGCCATTGTCTTCTTATTTTTTTAATGATTTATACACAAGGCTAATTTCCTTGCAAACTTACCTTTCTAACATTATTTTTTATGACTACATGAGAAATAGTTTACATTTGGGAAAAAAATCAATGTCATACAACATTCATCCATCTTAATTTTTAAACTACATGTTGGAGGGTAAATTATCCACGACAAACATGCATGTTTTTAAATAGCATGTTGCAGGGGGGATCACAACATCCCCTCTTTACTTACCAACCAAACAAATATTGAATCTTTGTTGAGAATCACAACACCCTTTCTTCACCCACCAACTAACCAAACCTAGTTAACATGGGATATTATTTAATTATATATTATGTATATAAACACCTTTTTTTTTTTCTAGCAAGAGGCTTAAATTTGGATACTACAACGAGTTTGAGACTAGCATTGGAGAGTGAGGAGTTTTACCTTTGGTCAATGTTCGTATCTCATGGACTTCACCTAATACTTTGATCAAGTGCCAATTCCATTTCCATTGGTTGGCCTCTATTAAAAGACCAAAAGGAGCTTGCTATTTATATTATCTCTAGTCATTCAAAGAATGCAAGTTGATATTTGAAAGAGAACTAAAAAATACAAGGATATATGACATGGATTAATCTATATGTCTAATGAGGTCACCCTTTTGCAACTATTCAAAATAATGGGAGGAGAAATTGAAACTTTTGGCTTCAAATATGGAAGGAATCATTTTGGATTGATGAAAACGTAGATATCAAATGCTAACATTACATAATCCAAGTGCAGTAGGGGTATTCGAGGGTGTTGAATCCAATTTTCTAGTAAAAACAACAAATTCATCCATCCAAAATTGCAATTTCAACAAAGATTGCACAGATATAATCTAGTGAGGGAAAATCACAAAAGGTCAAAATCATTTAACATTTATTCTTCTTCTATAATTCGGTAGCCTCTAATGTACCACATGTTGAACTTGAAATATCCTTTGTTATTGGAAGGGAATACTTCTCTATAACTAATTTAGTAAAACATTTACCTAACAACTTAATCAAGAGGATAAAAATCTCAATGAAATAGAAGGATATATCCATCATACTTTTTTGTGATACCTCATCTAATAAAATAATTAAATGAGCCAAAATAATATTGGATAGAGAAAAATATATATGTGTTAAGAGGGAGTCTTACTTGTAAGGCTTAATTCATGTTGTTTTTAAGGTTGTTTAGTTGACTCAATTAAATTGTGATTTATCAATGAATGAGTCAAAACCTACCATAACTAACACAAGTGGAACCCTTAATTCATTGTGGTATAAATTTTCCTTGTAAATCCTTGAAGCAATACATCCTAGGATTTTTATACCCCTCACCAAATATGGTTATTATAAATGAAAATGAAAATTGAACTTGTCTAAGGTACCATAACCACCTATGAGTTCCAAACACTCAAAATATTATATTTAATTTAAGAGGGGCATTGCCATCATGATCATCTTAACTATCATTGTCATTATATGACTATAACCTAGTTCATGTATAAATTAAGTCATTTAACATTAGTAACCCCATCCTAAAATGTTTCTAATGACAATGATAAAAGCACCACTAAGACATCATCAATATACTAGCATACACCAAAACCTACTTGACATAACCTACACTTTGATGGTGCTTCATAGGGATTGATAATAAATGATGGTGTCATCCAAGACAACCAAATGGTGCACTTGGCATTGGCATACTTTGGTTACATGTGCAATAAAAAGTAATAAGGATGCTAAGTTCAAAACCTATTGCATGATTTCAACTTAGCAAGGGATCATCTACAAATACAATATGTTATAAAATCACTTTCAATAGGTGTGTATTAGGATGATGACAAGCACATTTTCAATTTCATCTATATTTGATTGAAATGAGTTACTTTCATTATACATATTATTGTATTTGAGAAAATAAGGCAAAGTCATATGATACTCCAAATATTTCTCAAGGATTTGTACTTCTTCACAAGCTGAGTATTCCCTTCTACAAAGTGAAAATGGATATAGTTTATAGAAGAGCTTGCACATAAACCTCATAAAAAATTTCATGAGGTGGAAGATTATATATTCTGTTGAAATATTATATGGACTCCACATCTTCCATGTACATTGCACAAAACTCCTACAATTTCAAACACATGATAATATTCACCATAAGCATTTAATGTTTATTTGAATTAAAACCAACTATGGATTGTTCAAATTGGTCGGGCATTATACCAATCCCACACTTTTCCTTCAAAATTGAATGGAAATAACCTACAAAAAACATCTTCATGAACAATGTTATGTAAACATAATCTTGCATTCATAATTTATAATATTCCAAAATGTGGTAGTGTTTCCTTCACCATTAAACTTCGACAAGAGATTTTATACCATTCTTGGGAGTTCAGATATTAAAGGCCCTTGCAATCCTGATATAGTATTGGAATCCCATGCAAGTGTTTGGAGTAGAGCATGAGCAATAAATGTAAACAACATGTATCTCTACACAAGCTACCTTTTCATCCACTCTTCTTCTAGCACCAAAATGTTGGCATGGGAAATATTTCTATGAAAACCTCATAGGTTCACTAGGAAAAAGGAACCAATTAGACCTTCCACTGTTAAAAATGGTGAACTCTTTGGTTATAGATCAATTGTCATAATCTGGTTTCTTATTAAATAAATAAATGAAACTATCAAGCAAGCAAAATTGCAAATTAAATGAAAACTACTCTAATCATGTGGGAGTGATTTTAATAACTAATTGAAATGAAACAAAAATATAGGTACAGAGAGTAGGTAGAATAGTCCACCAACTATGGCATAAACCCCAAACTCAAGGAAAACTCTAATTGTAACGACCTTCCTCGTTACGACAACCATTCTAGTAAAAGGTGCAAATTTTTTATTTTTTTTTCTTTAAGTGTGTGCGTGCGTGTAGAAGTAGGGACATACTGAACTGTACGATGCCACTTGACAACAACAACAACCTAGTCGACTCTGCGTCGCCACCCGAC
>ML781230.1:458709-501643 GCA_009831015.1 Picea engelmannii
ACCCCACTTAAATGTTCAAGTACAAGATGATTCAAAATGAAAATGTCTCCTTGGTATATATAGGAGACTAGGAGGTATAATTACAACTAATGGCCTAAAGCCGACATAAATAAAATAACATTACTAATATAATATGCTGCAATAAATAACATTGCTAATCTAATATGCCCCAATTAAGGGGTAATGAGCCAATATTAGGGCTTAACACATGGAAATGTTACATAGACTTTCCATAAATTAAGTAATTTACACTTTGCTATCTAAGACATTATTTGAAAAGTTATATAAGATATTAAGTTAATTTGGGAATGTGTTTTCTTTATTGAATATATATATATATAGTGGGTAATTGAATATATCATTTTATTTAATAATGTAATGAAATTCAATTTTTTCATTGAGACTATTAATTTCTATTTCAATTTATGTCATTTTGTGTATTTATTTTTTTTAAATTGTACTTATGGTTTAGTATTTTAGTTTCTAGTATTCAAATTTTATGTAATTTGTTAAAAGTGAGGTGTTCCTTAATATGACATGATCCTTTCCTTATCAGTGTTACAATGTTTAGATGGAATAATTGGTATTTAGTAGATATTAGTGATTTGTGAATTTCCTTTAGTTAACATCTCAATACCTAAAAACATATATCTAGTGTCAAGCTCTATCGTTTATTGGAATACTAAGAGGGGTGAATCCCTATGAGCACTTTTACCACTTTTAACCAAAATATATATATGTCAACATTATCGAAAATATATCATTAGTATATCATGAGCATATAAATATGAGAAACGTCACATCAACAACATCACATCAAGTACATAATACACCGTAATTTACGTGCAAAACCCAAATGAGAGAAAACCATTAAATGATTTCTTGTATATATCAAGAATACATTCATAGGAAACACTAAATTCCTAATTCTCGAGCACTAACTGGAAGTAAGATATGATCCCCTATTTACATGCTCCAACCTGAATGAAGATGTAACTCCCTAAATTATCTGTCCCCAAGCAAAACGAGGCTACAACCCTATGATTATCAACCTTCAACTCCATCTGTTCTTTGAAACCAAGCAAAAGGAGGCTACAACCCCCTTTCCTTTCCTTCTCCTGCCACCGTAAAATAAAAATCTAGACCAATTGTCACTACAATTGTCACTTCCATTGTAGTTACCACTGTCAATGTCGTTGGCATTGCCACTGTGACTGCCATTTCCACTATTACTGTCACTTCCACTGTCACATCAAATTGTAACCCATCACTGTCACTGTTAGTGTCACTACCACTATTATTTTCACTGCCACTATCACATCAACCTATAACTTGTCATCATCAATCGTGTACTATAAAAATAATACATCATTATTATCAATAACAACACGAGGCTCATACAACATCAACAACAAAAACATCACAAAACGATGGCAGGGGCATCATTAACATATGCACTAAGATGGAAATCTTCAACACAAAGTTGGAATCACATCAACATCATCACGCAGCTAGAAATATTCAACACAAGGCTAGCATCCCATCAACATCCACATGAAGGTGGAAATTTTTAGCACAAGGCTGGCATCACATCAACATCAACACGAAGATGGAAATATTCATCACAAGGCTAGAATCAGATGAACATCAGCACGAAGATGGAAATCTTCATCAAAAGGTTGGCATCACATCAACATCATTATGGAGTTGGAAAGCTTTAGCACAAGGATGGAATTACATCAACATCACCATGAAGATGGAAATTTTCAGCACAATGTTGGAATCAACACTACTCCCCCTTTCGAGAGAGGTCCTTTCGGACTATACAAATCTTGTATCGAAAGTGCTCAAACTTTGCACAAGACAAAGGCTTGCTCAACACATCTGCAACCTGCTCATCAGTGCCAACATAATGGAGCTTTATATATCCTCTCTACATCATATCAGAAATGAACTGATACTGGATCTCTATGTGCTTCGAATCATCATGGAACACATCATATTTTGTGTTGAATATTTCCATCTTAGTGCATATGTTAATGAACTTATTCTTACAATTTTGTGATGAGGTTTATTCTCTAGTTAAGAATAAGTCATCCACATACAACAATAATATAACTGTCTCATAACCTTGAAGTAAAGATTAGAATCAACATTACTCATCTTAAACTAACAGTGGCTCAATAACTGATACTGAAGGTATCTCTTCTTCTTTCATGGGGGTAACTCTATATTTTTTTGTAGCGATGTATCCATGACCCAACTAAATTTATTGCACCAACTTCCACTAAATTTTAAATATGGGGATTTCCCCCCTTGCATCTCATACTATATATGAATCATGGTTGTTTTGATTTTCTTCATGAATACTGGAACTATTTCTTGAATTATTGGAGTAAGTGTTTCATCATAGTCTTCTCCCTCTTTCTGGGAGAATATTTTGGACACGCATTAGGATTTGTACATATACGAAATTCTTGATATGTTATATTAATCTTGGATTTCAATACTGGCTTCTCTTCCAGTCTCACAGAAAAATCCATATCTTAGTATTTCTGACTCGCTTCTTTCTCTGTCACTGAAACAAGGGAATATTCCCAAGATATTTCATATCTCCTCGAAGTTTATGAAGCTATGATCTAGTGTTCTCATGGCATTTGTCTCCTAGTCCTGGAAGTTGTCTCTTTATTTGATCCTTTCTGAGATCAGTCTTACTCTTGATTTCTTCTAAGTCTACAAGGACTTCATCATCTCTTACAGGGTATACTTGGTGTTGAATACCAAGTCTAAATATGAAACGTTGAGTCATACTTCAAGTGAGTTCTTCTTGTTGTCAAGGTGGCTTCATTACCCTTTGAACAAGTATACTGTGAGTTCTTGTTCTAATGTTTAGTCATATTTGGAGCCTTATTCTCCTTATAATCAAATTCCATATGAGATACTCTGGATCTCAAAAATAACTTATATTCTTTATCTTATTTGGTACATGAATGTATATGGTCATGTACATAATATTTTTCATGTCTCGTCTAATGTGTTTCCTTCTGTAACCTTCAATATAGCTTCCTCAAGGTTATCACCTCTGGCCTGAAACAAGGTCAATAAAACAAAAGGAAATAATAATACTCTTTTGATAATAGTAATAAAAAAATAACATGAATAATCATCACAATAGCTCCTTTATAGATATCACTTGTGACCTGCCTATAACAAAGATCAAAAGTAAGAAATACAGTATGAAATGAGATCAACACTCTTGTAGTGTTTTGATCAAACATTCCTCCATGGTAACTTGGAACCAACACAAACATTTTCTCCTCGAGGAGATGTTAGTTGTATCTGGTAAATGATTACATTAAGCATTTATCTCAATATGCTCACATGCTACCAAGTATAATACTTTTCAAATATTACTACCTCAACTATAGTGTTTACTTGTAATGGGGTAGTTATTGTAAATGTGTTGAACCTGCACATAATATATCTAGCTAAAAAATAATACACACGTTTGCAGAGAGAATATAAAAAAGAAGAAGAAGGAGAGAAAGAATGAAAGAATTCTCATTAACCATTGTGAATAATGAATAATTTCAACATGATATACTCTGTATAACTTAATGAGTGCACACTAGAGGAGAACCAATGCACCATAGTGGTGGTATAGAGTGATCTATACACAGACCAAGAGTTATAGGAGTGAACTTCCACCTATTCTAGCTTCATAGGTAGTTACAGGAGTGAAGTGCCACCTAGTTGAGTTAACTAGTTAATTAGTCTTCAGTTAACTAACTAAACAAAGTGTAGTGAGGAGTTAACTTAGGGAATCAAGGGTAATGTGCTAGTTTGGTTATTATACCAAGGCAAGGTCAAATTAGCATGGTGATGAACCCAATGTTACATGGTGACAAAACCAATGCAACATCTAAACTCAACTCAACTAGTCAAACTGAAGTGTCAACTGAAAGAGAATATTCTCCAGGTGGAATATTCTCCCCTAAAATATAGGAAACTGGATAATGACTAATTATGACTAATAAACAAGGAAAAACCTTAGGAAAATTAAATCCTAGGTGTGTGTGAAGTAACTCCAACACCCCCCCTGAACATCACTATGGTGAAAATAAAGAATGGGTCCCAACAATGAGGCCATGTTACGTACCCAAATAAAAAAGATACATTGAAATAAAGTGAGGAAAGAGGGAAAACATAATGGGAAACCCCGCCCCCCCCCCCCCTCAAGGTACAATGTATGTAAAAATGATAACTACAGTTTCTAGGCAATTGTATTCTTCACTCCAAGATGACTTCATTGAGAATGGAACTTCTTCTCAGTGAAGGTCTTGGTGAAGATGTTTGTCGTCGGTTTTTTTGAATGACAGAACTGTAAGTCAATTATCCCCTCATGTACTAAGTACCATATGTATTGCATGTGGATATTGATGTGATTCATCCACTTCCTCTGTACTGGATATGTGCAGAACTTCAGAGTACTCTAGTTTTCACACCAAATGATGATCAACTGATGAAACTGAATGCTCAACTTAGTGAGAAAATGTTGTAGCCACATAGCCTGAATGGTTATGTTAACTACCCCTCTATACTCTGCCTCAGATGAATATATAGCAATGGCAAATTTCTTCTTGCTTGACCAACAGATCGACCTAGAACTAATACTGAGTGAGTAACCAAATGTGGACTTCTGATCAGTGTTATCACCAGCATAGTTAGAATCCATAAACCTGACGAGATCTAATGTAGAGTCTATTTCATAATGAATCCAAAAGGTGATGGTGCCCTAAATGTATCGAATGATACACTTTGGATATTTCCAATGTAGCTCATGTGGCTCTTGCATGAACCTTGAAACTGCACCAACTTCATATGAGAGGTTTGGTCTGGAGTGTGTGAGATACAACAAGCTCCCCACTAATTTTATTTATAGTGTGCTATCAACCAATGGAGTCTCCCTATCATCCACAAGTTTGACCTATGGAGTCTCCCTACCATCCTCAAGTTTGACCCCTGATAAAGGATTTGGAGCAGACTTACAATGTGTCATGTGAAATCTCTCAAGGAGATCTCATGCATACTTGGCCTGATATAGTTTGATGTCTGATACATTCTGACTGATCTCGATTCCAATGAAGAAGTGTAGTAGACCCATGCCAGTCATCAAAATCCTGTCATGTAGAATCCTCTTGACTGCAACAATTGCTGAAGTCAAGCACCCAGTGATCAACAAATCATCGACATACAAAACTAAAACTAGAAGTGAATCATCCATCCCGAGCATATAGAAATTTAGGTCTTATTTACATTGTACAAAGTTCTATGACAACATGTAGGAATCCATCTTGGAATACCATTCCCTCGAATCCTGCTTGAAGCCATAAAGTGAATTCTTTCGTTGATAGACCAAAGATGAGTCCTGCATAAATCTCTGGGGCTACTCCATGTAGATCTCCTCAGAGAGATCACCATGAAGAAATTCATTCTACACATCCATCTGATGGACTTCCCATCCCTTGGTTGTCGCAATGGCAAGTTCCAATCATATGGAATCCATCTTCACTACTGGAGTGAAGGTATCACCATACTCAATACCATGAACTTGATGAAATCCTTTGGAAATAATCATAGCTTTGTATCTGCTAATTTATCCATATATTGGGCTCTTTCTACTATAGAACCATCTTCAACTAACAAGTTTCCTCCCAGAAGGAAGGGGAACCAAATCCCAAGTCTAGTTCTTGAGGAGGGAGTTGTACTCCTCCTGCATGGTGGATTCCCAGAAGGGATTTCCAGCAGCCTCACCATAAGACTATGGATCTGAAGACTGAACCAAGAAAAGATGCCTGGAGGGAAATGGTTTAGTGGCATTGATTGCAACAGGAAGATCCTCGAAATCATATCGAGTCCTCCTAGTATCGATTGTATCACCAACGAGATCGACTACATCCTGACGATTAGTCTGTGCCCATTTGGGCCTCTACTCTATCTCTGCAACTACATCTAGATACTAACACAGTGTTACACCCGCAGACACGCCTTCTCAAAACATCTTCTCTTTCCTCGGCCCGAAGAACAATAACCGGTCCTTCTATTTCCCTATCGGGAAATCTACACCCACAGATCTGTTTGCGTGACTCCCCCTCTCTTTACTTATCGAGGAATCGGACTTCACAACCTTGCGAGGTCAGTGATCAAGCGTAGGACTCTCGAATCTCCAAGACCCAATATGAGTCAACGTTGACCCTTCCGTTCCTTTGTCGGGACTTTCTCTATCGGGATCTCAGCACTCGTGGTGTCGAGCAACTCGGTTCTCTGACTCCTAAGTCCCGATATGCCAAAAGTCTGATGAGCTCACGACTTTGAATTTTCAACGGTCCCGTCACCTCATCGGGATTTTGGACTTCGCGGGATCGCGAATCCTGATGTCCAATGTTTCAGGACTTTACGTTTCCTGAACCCCGATACATTGTGCTACCTATCCACCACCAACTCCTGTGGCCCCAGACTGTACTTGTAGCCATCGAGATATCACGTATCGTGATTTCGTGACTCCCATCTCCAAATCTTCGATTCCTTTCTTACGAAATACAGATAGGCGATTTCACGAATAATCCAATGCCCTTGGCTGGCTTTGATCAACAACTCTGCCCCTTCTAAGCTTTAAACACTATGGGAATATCTGCAGTATCCCCCTGCACCACTGCAAGATCCAACGGCTCATGGTGATTCGATGATTTTCCCTGGAAGATATCAATCGTCCCTTCTTCCTTATGCAATCCACGAAATGACTAAGTGTTCTTCCACAGAACTTATCCACCTGCGTGCAAACTTGTGACGCTTCTTCCCAACCTTCAAGGAACAACTTTTCTATGCTGTCCTTCAACAAATTCGAAGGTCCTATCCCTCCTAAGATTTTCCCCACGACCTCAATTCCTTCAAGAAAACTCTTGCACGCACTCCTTGCGGCAAACCTTCAACAACGTCGAAGTGTTGAAGTCACTTGACTCTGTGCACACCTGCAGCAGCAGTCTGTCAAATGCTTCACTCGGGTTCACAACCTTGAGACTTTTACCTGGCCTGCGCACTCCTTGCATGGCTCCTGTGCCCAACTGCACTTCTGGATGAACGAGAACAAAAACTATCTCTATCTGAACTCTCTGTCAACGCACTCCTTGCAGACACTTCAACTACACTCCTTGCAGGAATTATCTGGCTCAAATAGAGAAACAATTGAAACTCATTCCATCTCCCTCTCAGACTTCAATTCATACATGAAATCACATACACAGCATATAAAAGCAAATGTATAACAGGAAGCAAACGTTCATGGGCCTATCATTCAGCACCAATACACAGATAACAACACAAACCATGAATTTGAATCAAAGCTTTCTATTAATTCAAATGTTTGTACATGGGTGTTTTTACACAGCTCTCTACTTCTTCTTGTTCCAAATTCTTCTGAATAATCTTACAATGCACAATGAGGGTGTCTATATCCTGTTTCCCTCTTGCGCTCTACAATTGTCTAGTCTAGAATTAAATTCTATCTACTTTACATTAACTATTTTAAATGCCGTCTACCTACTAAGGATGAGAGATATCCGCTCAAGGTCCATTTACAATATACAAGTGTGCCTCATATTAATGGCTCATTTAAGATTTGTGCAACAATTCCAAAGTGTTTTCAAAATTTGAGATGGCTTGTCGAGCTGTCCTCCGCTTCCATGCTGGCTCGCTTGATGTGTTGGCGATGCTCCTACATCATACTTCCTCTCTTGAAAACTTTCATGGGCTCTTGTCCATGAGCTCCTTCATGGTCTATCCATGCTTCTGTATCTCAGCTTCAGTCTCCCAACTAGCATCTTAAACTGGATGGTTCTTCCACTTGACCAGATACTCAAAATATTGTTTTCGCCTGGTCCTCTTACTCACTCTCTTGTCCAGTATGCATTCCATCTGTGGCTTCTCTACAACTGGCATTTTCTTTGTCCACTGGATCGCTGGCTTCTCATCTCCAGTCTCTGCTTCTCCATCTCTATATGGGTACAAATCTGAGACATTGAATATTGGAGAAATTCCAATCCCATCGGGTAGTTCAATATCATAAGCATTGTCCCCAAATTTTCTCAAGACCTTGCATGGCCTGATTTTCTTCATCTTCATCTTATTGTATGCTCCTCTCGGGAACCTTTCTTTCCTCAAATGTGCCAGAACCAGATCACCAACCTCGAATTGAAGTTGTCTCCAATGTTGATCTGCTCTGCGCTTGTATTCCTGACTTGAATTATGCAACCGCTCCTTCACCTGGCTGTGAAGTTCCTTCATCGCCTCAACGAATTCCTCTGCACTAGCGCTCCTAGTAGAATTCTGTCCTGAATCTCTTAGTTCAGAAATTCCCCTCGGTTGCATGCCATAAACAACCTGAAATGGACTCTGGCATGTGCTTCGATTCACTGAGCATTGTACGCAAATTCTGCCTGTGGTAATATATTGTCCCAACTGCTGTGGTGCTCTGTCACCAAGCTTCTCAGCAAGTCTCGCAGACTTCTGTTGACCACTTCCATCTATCCATCCATCTGAGGATGATAAGATAAACTAAACATCAAATTAGTCCCTAGCTTCTTCCATAAGGTCCTCCAAAAATGCCCTATGAATTTCGTGTCTCTGTCCGAAACTATACTTTTTGGAAACTCATGAAGTCGAATGACCTCTTTGAAGAACAAATTTGCAATGCCAGTTGCATCACTAGTCTTATGACATGGGATGAAGTGTGCCATCTTGGAAAACCTATCCACTACCACAAATATTGAATCAAGACCTCTTTGTGTCCTTTGCAACCCCAATACAAAATCCATGCTTATCGCATCCCACGACCTTTCTGGTATGGGCAACGGTTGATAAAAACCGACATTCTTCTTTCTTCCCTTCGAATGCTCGAAAATTTTTCATCTGTCTACAAATCTTTTGACATCCGCTCACATTCCCGGCCAAAAATATGACTCATTCAATTTCGCGAATGTTTTGTCATGACCGAAATGTCCTGCCAATACACCACTGTGTTTCTCCTTCAACAGATTCTCCCTCATGGAGCATTTCAGAATACAAATTTGATTGCCTCTGAACAACAATCCTTCCTGGATCATGTATTCTATCCACAGACTTCTGTCTCTGAGAACTGGATTCTCAGCTGCTTCATACGCTTCCTAAAAATCTAGATCATCTGTGTACATATTCCTGAGATCATCAAAACCTAAAGTGCGGACTCTAAACTCCTACAACAGCAAACACTTCCTGCTCAAAGCATCAGGAACTTTGTTAGTAGTACTGGAAATATGTTTAATCAAAAATGTGAAATTCTGCATATACTCAACCCATTTTACATGTTTCTGATTCAACTTCTCCTGTTGAGTCACAAACTACAGTGCATGATTGTAACTATATAATACAAATTCTTTGGGTATCAAGTAATGCCTCCATTTCTTTAATGCATGTATGATAGCATAAAACTCCTTATCATATGTGGAGTATTTCAATTTCACTTCATTCATCTTCTTTCTGAAATATGCTATCGACCTGTCTTCTTGACTCAAGACTGCCCCGATTGCAAATCCGCTTGCATCGCATTTCACCTGAAATGTTTTCTGGAAATACAGCAAAAAAAAAATCGGTTGTTCCGTGATCTTCCTTTTCAACAGATTGAAACTCTTTTCAGCTTCTTCTATCCAGTGAAAAGACTTATGTCGCTTCTTCACTGTATCCATTATCGCTGCGCTAATTCCACTGAAATTCCTGATGAATTTTCAGTAGAAAATAGACAAACCATGAAAACTTCTCACCTCGAATACATTCCTCGGTGATGGCCAATTCTTGATCACTTCCACCTTATCCGGATCCATCCTCAACTCATTTGCCGAAATAAAAAATCCCAAATAAATGAGTTATGTATTCATGAATGAGTACTTCTTCATATTAATCAACAGCTTCTCCTGCTGTAGTTTCTGCATCACTGTAGCCAAATGCTTCAAGTGCTCTGCCACTGATTTACTATAAACCAGTATGTCATCCAAGTATATGATGACAAATTTCCTGATGAACTCCATCAGGACTTCGTTCATCAACCTCATAAAGGTACTTGGCACATTTGTTAAGCCAAACGACATAACAGGCCATTCATACAAACCCTCAGTTGTTTTCAATGGTGTCCTCCATTCATCGCCTTCTCTCATGCGAATCTGGTGATATCCTCTTTTCAAATCAATCTTTGAAAAGTACCTTGCTTTGCTCAAGCAATCCATCAGATCATCCATTTTTGGCAATGGAAACCTGTACCTGATGGTTATCTTATTGATCGCCCTCAAGTCGGTAAACATCCTCCAGCCTCCGTCTTTCTTCAGACTGAGTACTGTTGGAACAACACACAGACTCAAACTTTCCATGACTAACCCTTTGTCCAACAACTCCTAGACTTTCCCTTTAACCTCCTCATTCTCCTGCGACGTCAATCTGTATGTGGCTTTATTTGGAAAACTAGATCCTGGTATGAGATCAATATGATGACTCACACTCTTGACCAGTGGCAATGAACGAGGTAGTTCGTCCACTATAATGTCAGCGAACTCTTCTAGCAGTTCCTGAACTTCATCTGGTAAATCATCCACTCTTGTACTAGTCAGAACAATCCACGGCTTCCTGACCACAAAGAATTGTGGATCCTCCTTCTTCTTAACCTCGGTAAGAAGTTCCTTTCCACTCATGAGAAGTACTATGTTGCTTAATTCCAGATTCACCTCCTTATCCTTTATCAGAAGCAACATGTGTGTCCTCCCATTTTTCTCTAGGGTGTATGTGTTCATTCTCCCATCATGAATCACATTTCTGTCATATTGCCATGGTCTACCCAATAATAGATGACAAACATCCATGGGAATAACATCACATAATATCTTATCATTATATCCACCTATCTTGAATTCAACGAAGCATTGTTTAGTAACAGTTACCTGGTGTCCTTTTTGTAGCCACGAAACTCTGTATGGGCTTGGATGCTCAGTCGTCTCCAGCTCCAGCTTCTCTACCATCTCCATAGATACGAGATTATCCGTGCTACCACTGTCTACAATGACCTTGCATACCCTATCCTTGGTCTTGCAAGCAGTCCTAAAGAGTCTGGTCCTTTGGACTGAACTTTCCACCTCCTTCTCGGGTGTCAAAAGGACTTTTCGCATCATGAGCGATCTTCCACCTTCAGCGTCTTCGGCCTCAACATCCTACCTCTGTGCTTCAGTGATGTGAGCTTCTCCAATGTCCTTATTTTTCTTTGGACACTCGTAAGACTTGTGCCCATTCTTTCAGCATGTGAAGCATATGATTACTCCACCTCTTCCTCTTCCTCTGCCTCTAGTACGAGGAAAAGTGTTCTTGTCAGCATAATCTCCTCTCTGTTCATTATGCTGCCCTCTCTGTTCAACATATGCCCCAGCTGTGAGGTTCCACCTCTCTCTGTACGAGTCTGAGGTTTCTTTCATTCCTCCTTGGGCTTCTGGTATTTGTCCTGGGCAACTTCTTTGCCTCTGGGCTGACTTCTGCCTCGACCCCTCTGACTCTCTTTTTGGCTCAGATTCTCTTCAGCTTTCAGAGCCATATGATAAGCATCTTCCACCGTTCAGATGGTTACCATGCTCATCTCATCCTGGATATCATATCTCAGGCCATTCATGTATCTGGCAACTTTTTCATCATCGCTCTCCCGATGACATGCCCTGATGTTTAGTCGATAGAATTCCTCAGTGTATTCTTTCACTGTCATCAGCTTCTATCTCAGGTTCTGCATTCTCCTGAACAGAGTAATTTGATAATCCCTGGGGATGAATTTCACCTTCATCTTCGCGATCATCCTGTCCCAACTCTTGATCTTCTGCTTTCCCTTGTAGTGCCTGTCAGCTTGTAGTTCATCCCACCACAATGTTGCATGTACTTTTAAGCGTGTAACAACATGCTTGACTTTCTTGTCCTCTTCAACATCTTCGTAGTCGAAGTAAGTATCCAGAGCTCTAATCCAATCTAGTACCTCCTCTACATCCAAGTTCGTAAATTGGAATGTTCATCTTCGCTCTTGCACCCATCCTGGCAATAGCTTTGATCAAACGCTCGTTTAATGCATCTCCGGCTATAAATTCCTCCTCTCGTTCAACCTCTATTTCACTATCGGAATCACTCAGATCCCCTGAACTAGCTATGTGTCTTTGCGCTGTCTCCATGTCCTTGAGTCTCGCTCGAAGGTCTCTCATCTGTCTCTCTATGGCTGGATCAGTTATCTGCCTGCATCTTCTTCTCTGCACTTCCCTATCCTCTGGATCAGGTGACTGCCTATCTCTCCTTGGAGGCATGGTGAATTATCCTCTTCTCTGCTACAGAAAGCAAAGAACAATCTGTCTTAGATCTGATACCACTTGACGTTGTGTATCAGAGAACTCCTTACCTCTTATGCCTTCCTCGCCTGAAATATACAGACAAGAATCTGAAGCTCTGATACCAAACTGACACAGTGTCGCACCCGCAGGCACACCTGCTCATAGGATCTTTTCTTTCCTCGGCCCGAAGAACACTAACCGGTCCTTCTAATTCCCTATCCAAAAATCTGCACCCACAGATCTCTTTGCGCGACTCCCCCTCTCTTTACTTATCGGGGAATCGGACTTCACAACCTTGCGAGGTCAGTGATCGAGCGTAGGACTCTCAAATCTCCGAGGCCTGATATGAGTCAATGCTGACCCTTCCGTTCCTTTGTCGGGACTTTCTCTATTAGGATCTTGGCACTTGCGGTGTCGAGCAACTCGGTTATCCGACTACCGAGTCCTGATATGCCGAAACTCTGATGAGCTCACAGCTTTGACTTTTCAACGGTCCCGTCACCTCATCGGTATTTTGGACTTCGCGGGATGATGAATCTTGATGTCCAATGTTTCGGGACTTTACATTTCCCGAACCCTGATACAGTGTACTACCTATCCACCACTAACTCTTATGGCCCCACACTGTATTTGTAGCCATCGGGATATCACATATCATGATTTCGTGACTCCCGTTACCAAATATTCGATTCCTTTCTTACGAAATCCCGATAGGTGATTTCATGAATAATCCAATGCCCCTGGCTGGCTTGGATCAACGGCTCTGCCCCTTTTGAGCTTTAAACACTATGGGAATATCTGCAGTATCCCCTTGCACCCCCGCGAGATCCAACGGCTCATGGTGATTCACTGATTTTCCCTGGAAGATATCGACCGTCTGTTCTTCCTTATGCAATCCATGAAATGACTAAGTGTTCTTCCACAGAACTTATCCACCTGCATGCAAAATTGAGACGCTTCTTGCCAACCTTCAAGGCACAACTTTTCTACGCTGTCCTTCAACAAATTCGAAGGTCCTATCCCTCCTGAGCTTTTCCCCACGACCTCAAGTCCTTAAAGAAAACTCTTGCACGCACTCCTTGCGGAAAACCTTTGATCTTATTTCCAAACTGTGTCTCAACAAAGTCTTTGAAATATTTTAGGTGTTGAAAGACCTCCGATTTTTGCCTGAGAATGTAGATCCAATTCAAATGTGATAAATCATCAACAAAAATGAAAAAAAACCTTGTTTGTTGATGGATGGATGTAGAAAATGACCCATAAGGTCAATTTCGATCATATCTAAAGGTGTGAAGGCTCTCTGATACTTTCCCTTGTCGAATTTCTCTTGAGGGTGTGTTGGCAGCAAAAATATAATTTCTATTTTTACAAGCTGCCTACACAGGGTCTCTAAATTTGCACTACTCGTTATGAGCAACGATAGTTATCACTTGTCACTTTCTACATACCTGCCTTTCGATTTTTGTTTTCATGACTGTAAGCATGAAAAATCACAGCTGGAATTCACACTTGGTTTCGATTTTTTATCAAAGGATAACTGTTCATATGGTCTATTGTCGAATTGTCGTCTTTCGCTATGAACTTGATGGTTTTCCTAGTTTATAACTCCTTGGTCCTAGACTCTAGTCATGCCTTGGTTACATAAGTAAAAAACCTCCCACTCTTCAATATTTGCTTAATAGTAATGGGGTTTGATTTATAAAAAAAAAATTAACACAATGTTTGTTTGAAACATTTACCTTGTAGTCAAGTCATGAATATGTGCGCTCTATGGTATACAAGCGCTTACATCCTTACACTACCCACATCCCAAGGTTTCATATGAGGTACAAGGTGGCATTATTGCTCTGAATGGCCTCGAGCCTCACGATCTCTTTCCCACGCATGGTCATTAATGCTCCTGCCTACCATTTTGAACTGTCTTTTCATTGCATTGAGGAAACTCGGGACTATGGCTCTGTGTTTTTTCGATCAAACACTACCTCTGATTTTTGTGTTGATTCCCTGTTGTTAGCCATGGCTCCTGTGGTGAGGATTGAGCCCAACGAAATCCAAAACTTGTTATCTTTTGACAATGCCAGAGACGACTTAGAAAGGAATGGCTGGCATTTGTTTATTGAAAAGTTTGAGGGTTTCAATCTGAGAGTTTCTCAAGAGTTCACGTTGAAATTCGAAGGTTGTAGAGCAAAAATAGGAGACATGCAACTTGAGGTAAATGAATATTTTATAATCCAAGCTACCAGTTTACTAGCTGTGGGGCAAAAGTGGTTCAATAACACAAAGGTTGAAGAGGTTCCCTGGTCATTGTTGTTCACCTCCAGGAAAATTACCAGTTGCGATCGAGGTATGCCTGTTTCATCTATAAAACTTAGATGGCATGATCTGTTAGCTATTGTGAAATAGTTTATTACATGTGAAGGGAGATTTGGGTTGGTTTTCTTGTATCACCTACAATTGCTTATGAGATTCATTGATTTTCCACTGAACATGCCCTATTTCCTCCTTAGAAGTTTGTACAAGATGGGAAAGCGGTTTAAAAGGAAGAAATGTGATGCTAGTTTATTCCATCATGGTTTAATCAAAATTATCATGGTACATCAGTTGCAATTAAACAATGATTGCTAGGATGATTTTGTGTTATGAGACAGCTTTGGTAATAGTGAGTTGGGACAGGTTGACAAGCCTGTCATCATAGAAACCCTTGTGAAAACTACCATCTCTCCTCCTTCACTCATGCCCTATGATACTATCTCTAATTTGGAACCCTTGACCTACCCTGATTCTACTCAACCCGACACTCAACCGGATTCATATCCTAAGAGTTGTGTTAAGACTGTTAAAAAACCCACAGGGAAAAATCTTAAAGGCAACATCGATGTTAATTATAAGAGTAAAAGGGCCACTCGTTGGGTTTCACGATGTGCTCAGAACAAACCCAAACCCTGTCCACACACAAAAAACACAATTGAGATTAGTGAAGGTTCAAATTCGGAAATTGAAAGGTTCTTGACCGAAGAGTATCCATACTCATATGGACTTTGTCCCGACAGACCCTACGATTATGTCTCCAACTTACCACTGTGTCTAAAGGACAATCCTGATTTTCCTGGAATCAAACTCTGTGATGAAACTACATGTCAAATGGATGATTCTCCAGCTGTTAATACTATCAATACAAAGTCTCTACAGCCGCACTATAATGAATGTCGATCCTGGATCGACAGGTATTACAAGGATGTGCCTTTACTACAGTCTCGGCTTAAATATTTGGAAGACCAGGTGGATTCGTTAATGAAGAAGAATAGAAAACTCCAATCCATAGCTCAAACCAAAGACAAATGCCAAAAAACCACAGGGTCTATTATTTTTAGGAATGTGGAAGCAGCGACTGCAATAGTAAATTCAAAGATTACTTGATTTGTTTGAATCCCTTAATTTGAGGTATGATCCATTTAAAAGTTTAGTATGATTATGTCTTTCTCAATTTAGCATACATGATTTGTTTGCACAGATTACTTTTTACTTTGTTTTGATTGATTGAATAAAATATGATTCTAGTTATAATTATAACTAGGTACAGAATCGTGAGATTCTATAGCTAGTTAGAAAAATTCAGATTACTTGTTTTGATAGTTGAAAATACATCTGAAATCTTTTTATTTTTATTTTTTTTCAGGAACCCATGATTTCTAAGGAGATTTGAAGCACTGTTGGCATCTCTCAACCATACTATCTTTATGTTTTTAGTTAATAGATTAGGTTGTTAGTTTTTGGTATCAAGTAAAATCTGGGAGGTTGCATCCCCCACATTTTTTGCAACAGATTGGATGTTATCAACAGGAAACATTTTTTTCCTAGAACCTATATAAGTATGTGATTTTGTAAACTTGAAATGATCTCTGCTTGGGGCAAAAACTATGGATTTATGATTTACAGACTTGAATAGAATATGATATTTTCACAACATTAGCTTCTCCATATCGTGTTTTTATTCAAGTTATGATATCCATGTTTTATGTCCCATATTTAACATACAGTTATTATTTTGTTCAAACTTGAGATTAAGAGATTTATCTTTATCATTCATTGAATATTTATACACAAGTTTTTCACAATAGGATTTATCCCAATGTGGCCACTTGTGAAATTATAAGATTGTTGTTACTATATATCTTATATGTTCTATCATTCGGATTCAATTATTACCGCTTGACGTTTATGAGAAGCATTTGTAGGATCTATTGTGCGTTTTCCTCATCAGACAACGAGATTGGATGCTATACACAAGACGGATATGGGATGCGATAACATGTCAGTTTACTAGTTTAATTTCATTAGTTTAATGAATACAGAAACCTCCTGTAGCTAAAACATTTTTTTATTATCTATGATTTATGTTTTCAATTAGACAGTTTTTTATTCCATTTCTTGTTTATAAACATTATAAGAAAATAAATCAAAAAAGATTGAATGATAGCTTTGTTGTTGTTTAATAAATCAATCCATATTTGATTTTCACGAATTTAGATTAAAATTCTCATTTTGTAAATGTTATATATATATATATATATATATATATATATATATATATATAGATAGATAGATAGATAGATAGATAGATAGATAGATATTAGAAATAAAGTCATTTTTATCTATTATACATACCATAAGTAGACTTATGTTATAAATATTAGTCAGTAAACTGTAAATATATATTTGGTTTGTATATAGTTTTCAGCGAATGTTTTTCATCAAGCTATTTTATCTTCTCTAGTTTTGTTTTTCTCTTTCTTTAGGACTTAGAATCGGCTAATGGAGCTGCTAAACTCATCGTAGTGGATTAATCCAAACGAATTGGGTTAATTAAACAACCCCGGACCGAATTCACTCCTCTAGTTGACGAGCAGTCAATTTCGCCCGTCAACAAATGGTGCTAGAAGGAGGTCCTGAAAAACTATTAATGGCACAAGCAGGTCGTAAGACTCCTCCACCACCTTCCCGCTCACCTATAGTGATTAGAAGTCATTCATACGACAACATTGTCCCTCAAACAAAAACCACATCAAATGATGATCTACGGATCATAGTTGAACTAGTAACTCCAAATCCTACGGCTGGTGACATACAAGAGATTGTTCACCAATTCTCATAAGAACGCACAGTGCCTTAGATCGTATAAGACAACCAAACTGAACTCTGAACCAACCACTAGACTTCTCTGATATTAGAGAACAACTTGGGGGCACTGACCTTACTTTAAACCCTATAGATCCAATCTTCACTCCTGCAGCAGGAGGATCTGGTATACCACCATCACCACCTCCTTCTTCTCCTTCTTCTTCAGGAGAAGAATCCTCTGACGAAGGAAGTTCCACATCCTAGCCTTCGACACCACCCACACCTATGGCCAACCCGAACAATCCCACCAGACCCTGGCTCGACCAAGCTACAGTGGCCATACCTAGGCCTCAACATGCTTTACCCAAACACATGGACTCCAAACAGATCGTTGAAGATCACATCAAAAAGTTTATGTTAGCCATTAGACTCCGTAGTGTCGAGCATGAAGACGTAGTTTGTAGATTTTTTCCCTACACCTTTGAGGGAAATGCCTCTACTTGGTACTTTTCCCAATAGCCCCACACCATTGTGTCATGGGAGAAATTTGAATCTTGTTTCCTTGAAAAGTTCAGAGATGACAAGTCTCCTGAAGTTCTAGTTATGGAGCTTTCTAGTTTAAGAATGAACCCCAAATAAAAGATCAAAGACTTTAATCAAAGGTTCTTGACACTAAAGAACCAAATTCCTATGGATTCAATGCTTGTCGAGAATCTTATCATCACATATTATACGAAAGCCTTACATCAAAGCATAGCCATTTGGGTAAAGAGATCTGAGAAAGATACGTTGTTAGAAGCCTTCAAAGAGGCCAGTCAGATCGAGAAAGACATCCTCAACTTAAAAGACACTACTAGTAACGAGATAGAGACTAGTTCATTGTCCAGAAAGAAAATCGAAATCCTCCCTAGACCTTCCCAAAACAAAGCTCAACCTGAAAGCACGGATTTAGAAAACTTACAAAAATTTGTTCAAAAACTATCCAACCAAGTTATAGATTTGAAAATGACGGCTGAAGAAGATCCTTTGAGCAAAGGGCCTTACAAACCCCCTTTTAGGAAGCCTTTTCCCACCAACCGACCTAATTCAAATACTAAAGGCCTAAATCTAGAAAGCCTACAATTTGTTATTCAAACAATTCTAGAAGCATATGATAACTTGATTCTTCCCGAGATTCCATAAGAAGTAGTTGAAAAAGAGACAGTAGAAGAAGATGAATCTTCTCCGAACATTTTTGGACATTTTTCGGATAGCATTTTTCAAGCTAATTTCGAAAAAGTGCATCCTTACAATACTAGGAGCAAGACAACAAATAATCCTTCTTTTGAAATCATTACGACTTTGCCTCCAAAACAATATAAATCGATTGAGACTAAACAGAATTTAGTAAACCCAAGTTTAGATTATGATTGGGTTGAATATTTAAAGAATCTTAGGGCTAACATTTCTGTTTATGAATTATTAAAGTTCCCTTTTCTTCTACAAAAAATGCTACAAAATATTGCAGAGAACAACAAAAATGGCAATCCAAGCAGTAAAAAAGGTGTTCAGAACAACCCCAAAGTTCCTCAGAAGGCCTCCACCAAAACTACTTCTGATCCTCACGATAAAAGATACCTTCCTGTAAATAATGTAACAAATGTAGATAAACCAGTTTTAGAGGCCATGAGTAAAAAGCAACCAGCTTCAACTATTAATACTCGTGGAAATGTCCCTCCATTTTTGTTAACTTTTGAAATTTTCAATAGGAACGTACACAACTGCATGGTAGATTCAGGTGCATCATCTAACGTAATGCCTTGGTCTGTTTGTCAAAATATTAATGTCAAAGTTCAACCATCCAGCTTGATCGAACTAGTGTTAAAGTAATAGGCGAATTAATAAATGTGCTTATAATATTGTCGTCTAACCCTAAATTTCATCAAGTGTTTGATATTATTGTTGTATATATCCCAAAAGTTTATGGCTTGTTTTTAAGCAGAGACTGGTCAAAACAGCTACATGACTATTTTGCGACGGATTGGTCTCACTTGTGGCTACCCGAGAATGGAAATCCCAACAGAATCAAGGTAAATCGTGAACATTATCTAAAGTTCACGGTGAATGATTTAAATGATCCCAATGAACCATTCACTCCTTCTGGCAATTCGCCCGAAATACAAGGGATGGATACCTTTTTCGGTAATTTTGTGGCTGAAACTTCCACTATCACTAACCCGGAACAACAGTCTGAAATTTTGACATATAGACAGCCAACAACTTATGCCCAGTGGTCACATGCAAACGACAACAATCAAATATGGTCTCTTTACTTTGACGGGTCAAAATCCAAGGAAGGAGTTGGTGCAGGTTGCATGCTCATCGATCTAGCAGGTAACAAGACCCTGATTTCTTGCAGGTTAGAATTCGAATGTACAAACAACATAGCAGAATATGAGACACTACTGCAAGGCCTCAGAAAAGCATTATATATGAACGTTCAAAATTTGACTGTCTTTGGTGATTCGAAAATCATGGTTAGACAGGTAAAGAATTCTATCCATTGTTTATCCACGCACCTTAAAAGCTACCAAACTGAGGTATGGAATTTAATGAACAAGTTCTCCACATTGAACATAAATTCTATTCCTAGATTGAATAATTCAGAAGCTGATTTGTTAGCTAATGTCGCTTCAAAACTTTTTCCTATAGAAGGCTTATCTCCAAATGCATTCTCTGTCGAACTGTTGTTCAGACCATCCATCCCAGACAACATTATGAATTGGAGAGTCTTCGATGATGATCAATAGATTATAAGTTTTTTTCATATGGAAGAAACTTTCCAGGGTGCGATGATCGACAAAGGTACCCATGATGAAAATCTTTGTGACTTTACAGTAATACCAGATCCAAGATCTCCAGAATCTTCATCAGACATGGTAAATTCTATCCCAAAATCTGTAGTTAGATTAGAAAATTTTTATGATCTTCATGACAAGTTTCAAAAATCAGTGAACTGTAAAATGAGTAGTTCCTCTTTGACGCATTAAAAGGTAAATTTGGGAACTAAAGACAATCCACAGTGCATTAATTTATGGGTGGGGTGTTTTGAGCAAGAAAAAGTAGCGTTTATTAAGTTGTTTAAGGAATTCAAAGATGTTTTTTCCTGGATGTACGACGACCTAAAAACCTTTGATCCCAACATCATATAACATGTTATTCCTATGAAACCCCAAACCCAACCTTTTCAACAAAAGTTAAGGAAAATGAACCCAAAACTCAAACCAACTATCAAGAAGGAATTAAATAAACTCCTGAACGCTAAGATAATCTTCCCAGTTAGGCACACACAATGGGTCTCTAATCTTGTCTCTGTCTGAAAGAAGAGTGGTGAAATCCGACTATGTGTTGATTTCTGAAATCTTAATCGAGTGTCTGATAAAGACAACTACCCTGTCCCTCCCATGGAATAGATCCTTCAACAGGTATCTGGTTCTAAAAGATTATCCTTGTTGGATGGATTTTTAGGGTATAACCAAGTCCTGATGTCCCCTCCAGACCAACTCAAAACCACCTTCCGCACTCCATGGGGCACCTACAGTTATAGAAAGTTGCCCTTTGGATTCATAAACACCGATGCCACTTTCCAGAGAGCGATGAACATCACTTTCTGAGGCTTAATCAATCAATCTGTCGTAGTTTAACTTGATGATGTCACTGTCTTCTCAAAAAATAAAGAAGATCATCTAGCTCATTTAAGATCCATTCTACAGTGATGTCGTAAGTACGACATTTCTTTGAATCCTAAAAAATCTATCTTCGCAGTAGAACAAGGTAAACTCCTAGGATTCATTGTATCAAGTGAAGGGATGATTATCGACCTTGAAAGAACTCAAGTCATTTCAAAATTTCCCCCTCCCTCGTCAAAAAATTCCATGCAATCTTTCTTAGGTCAGATAAATTTTGTTAGGAGATTCGTCCCCATCTTTTCAGAAATAGTGAGACCATTACAAAACCTAATAAAAAAGGACGTAAAATACCATTGGGGACCTTTAGAAAGCCAGGCTTTTAATTCAATAAAAAATTCCATAATAGACACTCCTTTTCTAATGAGCCCCGACTTTTCCCAAGACTTCACCCTCTACACATTTTCTTCTGACCGTTCATACGCCGCCATCCTAACTCAAAAGAATGTTGAAAACAATGAAGTCCCAGTCGCCTTTATGAGTTCAGCCTTCAAGGGGGTGGAACTTAATTACCCACCAGTAGAGAAACAAGCCTATGCTATTTTTAAAGCAGTAAAGCACTTCCGATCTTATCTTTTGAAATCTAGGATGAAAATCATTGTCCCTTACCCGGCTGTTAGAAATCTGTTAGTACAGAAAGAACTAGGCGAGAAAAGGGCAAACTGGGTCACATCCTTGCAAGAGTATGACATAGAAATCACCCGAGCACAAATAGTAAGAGGCCAAGGGTTATGCAAATTGGTTTCTGATTCAGCTGCAAGACAACAAGAGGAAAATGATATGTTAAATCGAGGACAACACTATCAAAGTCAAATCTGTTGTGCACAAAACCCTGTTAGTCCCTGGTATGATGATATAAAAAAATTTCTTATACACGGATCATCTCCCCGTCACCTTGATCCCACTAAAAGGATAGAAATAAGATTAAAATCTGCTTCTTTTCAGCTGATTAATGATATTCTGTTTCATTAAGATTTTGATGGAGTACTAATGCGCTACCTTAAGAAAGATGAAGCAAACAAAGTGTTATTGGAATTGCACGCAGGAGAAGTTGGTGGGCATTTTGGTGGAGATACCACTACCCATAAAGTATTAAGAGTAGGTTATTACTGGCCTACCCTTTTTAAATACTCTCATGCTTTGTGTCGCAAGTGTGTAATTTGTCAAAAAGCATCTTGATAGATACAGAAACCAACCTTCCCTCCGCAACCAGTTTCAGTAGACTCCCCTTTTCAGCAATGGAGTCTAGATATTATAGGCCAAATCAATCCGTCATCCTCACAACAACATAAGTACATCATAACAACCACAAATTACTTCACCAGGTGGTCTAAAGCTGCCCCATTAAAAGCTGTAAATACCAGCCAAGTAATATATTCGAATAATATATTTCTTAAATACCAGCCAAGTAATACCAGCCAAGTAATATTATTTCGTGAATTCCCTAAATGCCTGGTATTCGATAATGCTTCTTATTTTTTGTCTCTTGAGATGAGTGATTTTTCTCTAGAAAAAGGAATTAAATTAAAGCATTATGCCAGCTATTACCCCCAAGGCAATGGTTTGGAAAAATCGACTAATAAAAATTTGATCAAAATTATCAAGTGAACGGTCTCTAAAAACCATAAAAATTGGCATAACGCACTGTTAAACGCAATCTGGGCTGATAGAGTAACTCCTAAAACAGCTATGGGTAACTCACCTTTCTTTCTCATTTACGGTAGAGAGGCGATTCTTCCACCACATGTCCTCCTTCCCTCTTTGCAGCTATCGCAGAAAGTACAGGAAGAGGATTGTCCCCCTTTGGAGAATCGAATTAACACTTTGTTAAAATTAGAAGAAGTGAGGGCTCAAGCAAAACGAAAATTGGATCAACATCAACTCATTGTTAAAAATTGGTTTGATTCCAATTCTGCCTCTGACATAAATTTTGAGGTAGGTGACCTTGTCCTAAAATGGGACAAACCTCATGAGGGAAAAGGAGAGCATACAAAGTTTCAGAACTCGTGGCTAGGACCATTCTTAATTGCTGAGAAATTGGGTCCCAGTTCCTTCCGATCACAGAATTTAGAGGGACTGCCAGACACCTTTCTGGTGAATGACCAAGCTCTAAAAAGGTACTTCGCCTGATGACACTCCCTTGTACATTGTGTAAATATTTTTGTTTTGCTTGTTGTTTGGTTTTCTTTGTTAGTTTGTTTTGATTTTTCATTTATGCTTATCAGTCTCTCTTTTTGAGACACAGATGCCTGCATCATGGGCTAGTTCAGACAAAGAGAACAAAAAAATTTCCCCTCTAAAATGACTGCTAAAGGTTGTTTAAACATCAATTGTGATATTCTTCTGAGTTTGCAACCATGTTAAAGATAACTTGTTATTTGAAAAGTGTTTCTTGACTTCAATCTGTAACTAAAGTTACTCACGATCATCCATAAAAATTCTTCTTACGATGTCCCGGTTCCTTAAGAGAACAACTCAAAGATGTCTCCCTACTCTTGAAAGTCAGTTTTATTAACAAACTATTTCTAGATCTTAATGAAGGAAAGATAAAAAGTTTCTTCAAGGTCTGTTATTTACTAAGATGTGTCCAAAAACAAGGATTTTCAACGTCACCCGGTCTATTAAATATCTTTAAAACTAAATAAACCTTCAGAGAGTTGTGGGAAGTTCTTGTAAACCCATTGGGATACTGAACAGGTCTGCTAGCAGTGGGTAAATTCATGCATGACACCAAGATAACTTCGTCGGGGTACTGAACAGGCCCACTGACAGTGAATCAATGTCAGGTATATGAAAATTCTCAGATATGGATTCTTTTGACCTTAAATGTCCTTCGTTTTGATCTGGAACTTCTTGGCAAGATACAGATATTGGAGTGGTTTAAATGACATCCCTGTCGAGGCTATGGACGCCTGCTGGCAGCAGTGGCTCTGTCAACAATATTGAAGATTTTAACTTTAATATCGTGACTCTCTTTTGTTAAGATTGTTGTCAGTTTTCATCTTTTTAAAATAACAATAATCTGAAACTGGAATGCTTTATAATTTATAATGATGTTCAAAGAGATTTTTGGTTGTTTTTGATTTGAATTTTTTTCTGATTATCCTAATCTCAATCCATTCATTTGGCAGAGATAATTGCTTCTCCCAGCGTGTCACCATTGTTGGCAGCAATAATATAATTTATATTTTTACAAGCTACCTACACAAGGTCTCTAAATTTGCACTACTCATTATGAGCAACAACAATTATCACTTGTCACTTTTTACATACCTGCCTTTCGATTTATTTTTTCATTACTGTAAGCATGATAACTCACAGCTGGAATTCACACTTGGTTTTGATTTTTTATCAAAGGATAACTATTCATATGGTCTATTGTCGAATTGTCGTCTTTCGCTATGAACTTGATGGTTTTCCTAGTTTATAACTCCTTGGTCCTAGACTCTAGTCATGCCCTGGTTACATAAGTAAAAAACCTCCCACTCTTCAATATTCGATTAATAGTAATGGGGTTTGATTCATAAAAAAAAATTTAACACAATGTTTGTTTGAAACATTTACCTTGTAATCAAGTCATGAATATGTGCTCTCTATGGTATACAAGTGCTTACATCCTTACACTACCCATATCCCAAGGTTTGATATGAGGTACAGTATGGTATTATTGCTCTGAATGGCCTTGGGCCTCACGATCTCTTTCCCACACATGGTGATTAACGCTTCTGCCTACCATTTCGAATTGTCTTTGCATTGCATTGAGGAAACTCGGGACTATGGCTCTGTGTTTTTTTGATCAAACACTACCTCTGATTTACGTGTTGATTCCTTGTTGTTAGCCATGGCTCCTGTGGTGAGGATTAAGCCCAATGGCATCCAAACATTTTTATTGTTTGACAACGCCAGAGATGACTTAGAAAGGAATGGTTGTCATTTTTTTATTGAAAATTTTGAGGGTTTCAATATGAGAGTTGCTCAAGAGTTCGCGTTGACATTTGACGGTTGCAGAGAAAAAATAGGAGACATGCAGCTTGAGGTAAATGAATATTTTATAAGCCAAGCTACCAGTTTACTAGCTGTGGGACAAAAGTGGTTCAAAAATGAAAAGGTTGAAGAGGTTCCCTGGTCATTGTTGTTCACCTCAAGGAAAATTACCAGTTGCAACCAAGGTATGCCTGTTTCGTCTCTAAAACCTAGATGGCATTATCTGTTAGTTATTGTGAAACAATTTATTACATGTGAAGGGAGATTTGGGTTGGTTTTCTTGTATCACCTGTGATTTCTTATGAGCTTCATTGATTTCTTGTTGAACATGCCCTATTTCCTCCTTAGAAGTTTGTACAAGATGGAAAAGCAGTTTAAACAGCAGAAATCTGATGCTAGTTTATTCCATCACGGTTTAATAAAAAATATCATGGTACATCAGTTGCAATTAAATAAGGATTGTTGGGATTCTTTTGTGTTACGAAACAGATTTGGTAATAGTGAGTTGGGACAAGTTGACAAGCCTGTCATCACAGAAACCCTTGTGAAACCTACCATCTCTCCACCTTCGCTCATGCCCTGTGATCCTATCTCTAATTTGGAACCCTCGACCTACCCTGATTCTACTCAACCCGACACTCAACTAGATTCGTATCCTAAGAGTTGTGTTAAGACTGTTAAAAAACCCATAGGGAAAAATCTTAAAGGCAACATCGATGTTAATTATAAGAGTAAAACGAATGCTTGTTGGGTTTCATGATGTGCTCGGAACAAACCCAAACCCTGTCCACACACAGAAAACACAATTGAGATTAGTGAAGGTTCAGATTTGGAAATTGAAAGGTTCTTGGCTGAAGAGTATCCATACTCATATGGACTTTGTCCTGACAGACCCTACGATTATGTCTCCAACTTACCGCCATGTCTAAAGTACAATCCTGATTTTCCTGGAATCAAACTTTGTGATGAACCTACATGTCAAATGGACGATTCTCCAACTGTTAATACTATCAGTACATAGTCTCTACAGCCACACTGTAATGAATGTCAATCCTGGATCGACAGGTATTACAAGGATGTGCCTTTACTATAGTATCAACTTAAATATTTGGAAGACCAGGTGGATTCATTAACGAAGGAGAATAGAAAACTCCAATCCATAGCTCAAACCAAAGACAAATGCCAAAAATCCATAGTGTCTGTTATTTTTAAGAACATGGAAGCAACGACTGCAATAGTAAATTCAAAGATTACCTGATTTGTTTGAATCCCTTAATTTGAGGTATGATCCTTTTAAAAGTTTAGTATGATTCTGTCTTCCTAAATTTAGCATACATGATTTGTTTGCACAGATTACTTTTTAGTTTGTTTCGATTGACTGAATAAAATATGATTCTAGTTATAATTATAACTAGCTACAGAATCGTGAGATTTTGTAGCTAGTTAGAAAAATTCGAATTACTTGTTTTGATAACTGAAAATACATCTGAAATCTTTTTATTTTTATTTTTTTTCAGGAACCCATGATTTCTAAGGAGATTTGAAGCACTATTGGCATTTCTCAGCCATAATATCTTTATGTTTTTACTTAATATATTAGGTTGTTAGTTTTTGGTATCAAGCAAAATCTGGGAGGTTGCATCCCCCACATTTTTTGGAACGGATTGGATGTTATCAACAGAAAACATTTTGTTCCTGGAACCTATATAAGTATGTGATTTTGTAAACTTGAAAGGATCTCTGCCTGGGGAAAAAACTATGGATTTTTTATTTACAGACTTGAACAGAATATGATATTTGCACAGCTTTAGCTTCTCCATATCGTGTTTTTATTCAAGTTATGATTATTTCGATTTGTAATTAGATTGTGATTGATTTAGCTATCGTGGTTTATTGCAGATTGGTATGATAAAATTTATATGATATCCATGTTTTATGTCCCATATTTAACATACAGTAATTATTCTGTTCAAACTTGAGATTAAGAGATTTATCTTCATTATTCGTTCAATATTTATACACAAGTTTTTCACAGTAGGATTTAACCCAATGTGGCCACTTGTGAAATTATAATATTGTTGTTACTATATCTATTATATGTTCTATCATTTGGATTCAATCATTACTGCTTCACGTTTATGAGAAGCATTTGTAAGATCTGTTGCGGGTTTGCCTCATCAGACAGCGAGATTGGATGCTATACACAGGACAAATATGGGATGCGATAACAGGTCAGTTTACTAGTTTAATTTCATTAGTTTAATGAATACAGAAACCTCCTGTAGCTAAAACATTTTTTTATTATCTATGATTTATGTTTTCAATTAGACAGTTTGTTATTCCATTTCTTTTTTATAAACATTATAAGAAAATAAATCAAAAAAGATTGAATGATGGCTTTGTTGTTGTTTAATAAATCAATCCATATTCGATTTTCGCGGATTTAGATTAAAATTATCATTTTGTAAATGTTATATATATATATATATATATTAGGAATAAAGTCATTTGTTTATATATTATACATACAATAAGTAGACTTATGCTATAAATATTAGTCAGTAAACTGTAAATATATATTTGATCTATATATAGTTTTCAGCGAGTGTTTTTCATCAAGCTATTTTATCTTCTCTAGTTTTGTTTTTCTCTTTCTTTAGGACTTAGAATCGGATAATGGAGCCGCTAAAACCTTCGGAGTGGATTAATCCAAACATCTTGGGTTAATTAAACAACCCCCAACCGGATTCACTCCTCAAGTTGACTAGCAGTCAATTTCGCCCGTCAACAGGGTGTTTCCCGAGAACACATTCCTTACACACTCCCTTGGAGAAATGGATGTCTGGTAGACCATCAACCAATATTTTCTTGCTAATCTATTGCATGTATATAAAATTCAAATGTCCAAACATTTTGTGCCATATCTCACTACTTTCATCAACATGAGTAAGCAGTAAAGAAGAATCAAGTTCAATAAATTCAGAAAAATTATACAATCTAGACTAATGATTTACGTCACTGGTAGCAACCCTAGAGTTGGTTTTCATGTATTAGATGTCCACAGAATTTGGTTTGAATATGACTTTCTTTCCATTGCCATAATTTTCCATCTAATACATGGAGAGAAGGTTGACAGAAATTTTTGGAACGTGCAACACATTCTCGAAGCTTCCTAAATAAAAGTGTGGTTATATATAACATACTTAAAAATTGTGATGATAGTTTGCCTGACACTTCGAAGGAAACCAATGAAATGATTTCCAAACATGGCCAACACAAGCTAGGCCAAGGCAGCTACTTTAGGTTACAGTCACGATTCGTAAGTACCCAAACATCGTAAGAATATTATTTGTATAACCTTATAACTTTAAGGTAATTGTAGCCAAGAACATTAAACAACCATACCCTTATGCAATGTAGGGCGACGACTTCGGAACTGAAACCATGGAGGAAGACATCGAACTTGGTTATAAGTATGTTTATAAAGCTGTCTTTGATCATACAAAAAGCATGGGGAAGACCCCAAGATCAAATTTGTGGGATAAGGTAAATACAAACCAGTCCACATTAATCTTTCGTTAATTATAAAATACGTAAATGTTTAATATCGTCCATAATTTAATGTCTTACTTTGTTTTAATCAGGGGAGCAACACTATCAATGAAACCATTAGTACTGGACAACAAAGCGTTGATAGTGAAATGTAGCCAGAAGATCATGGTGCTCCCCAGCATCCCCATCCCAGTGAGGTGCAGCCCCAAGATGTTCCTGTGACTGAGGCCGACAATGGTAAAATGTTTATATATTAATCATATACTTAATAATTTTGTACTTATAAATTTTGACGTTTCAATGGAAGAGAATGTCATAGTTGATCCTCCTCGAACTGAAGATTAGGTGAACAGAATGGCAACCATTCCAATGGTGTCGACTAGGGGACCAGGTAAATAATTACATTGCAAAGTTTTTTTTTAATATTAATGAACTACTTCAATGATATTTAAAAATTGGCCATATAAATTTAATATTTTTATTTTTTTAGGTGATGGCCCCTCACAGCAGCATCCACGCCATGGGTACGAGACCACACATACTCAACAAGAAAGGAATGAAACAAAATCAGTTGTTGAAGAACACACAATAAACAAAGACATGGAGATGGATGAATTACTTAAGACCTAGAAGGCATAAAAGAAGACTAAGAGTGAGCTAAGAGTTCTCTTGTTTCATGTGAGCTAAGAGTTCTCTTGTTTCATGTCCACCTAGTAGCTTTCCTTTACACTTGTGCATGATTATTTCCAAGGCTTGTGGATAATCCATGCAGAAGTACTCCATTATATTTGACTATGTTTTGGATCCCTTGTATGAAAGAATCTATGGTGATAAGTTGTTATGCTTTTCTCCATAGTACATTGAAATGTTGAAGCAAAATAATTATTGTTACCTACTAGAGAGATTCTATTATATTAGGATATATGGGACATTAATTACTCCATAAACACTTCCCGAGAATGTGTCTATTTGATTTCTCATCCAAGACTAGGTAACCCTTTAATATATACTACATGGGGAAACAAAAACAATAAAAAAGAACAAGAAAGAGCTTTGGCCAAAGTTGCCACTAAAAATCAATAGTTATCAAATATTTGACGTGGTTGTTGGGGATAAATTACCCTTGGAATATAAAACTTACAATATTATTTCATACATGATCAAAGTAAATGATCAAATTTTTAAGGGAGATGTATCCGCTAAGCTTATAAATATCAAGTGTTAGGGGTTATGAGCGATGATTATATATTAGGTGCTATGGTTAGGAATTATAGGTGGTAAGGTTATAATAGGGATTATAGGTGTTAAGGTTATAAGATTTATGTTTTAGGGGTTATAAGGGTTAATGATTATAGGGTTAAAATGTAGGGGTTAAAATAATTAAGGGTTAGGATTTATTGGATTAGGAGTTATAGGGAAGAGGTGATATGTGATATATGGTATGCAGATTATAAAAAACATAAGGGCTGGGTGTTAGATATTGTTAAGGATATATGATTTAGGTGTTAATGGTAAGGGATTATAGGGGTTGAGATATATTCGTTGAGGTTATAAATATCAAGTGCTAGGGGTTATGAGGGATAACTTGTATATTAGGTGCTACGGTGAGGGATTACAGGGGTTATATGTGGTAATTATTATAAGATTTGTCTTTTAGGGGTTAATGATTATAAGGTTGAGGGGTGTTAAGAACCAAATATCAATATAGCATAGAAAAACCTCAAAAAAAGTACTCAATGCCTTGAAAAAGAGATAATTTTAGATAATAAGCCTCTTCGAGGGGGAAACCTCCCTTTACCCCACTTAAATGTTCAAGTACAAGATGATTCAAAATGAAAATGTCTCCTTGGTGTATATAGGAGACTAGGAGGTATAATTACAACTAATGGCCTAAAGCCAACATGAATAAAATAGCATTACTAATATAATATGAACCAATTAAGGGGTAATGAGCCAATATTAGGGCTTAACATGCCCCTCCCCTTGAGACAAGTGTTTTCCGTAATGCTTGAGTAACTTTAGATGCTTCTGTATAAAAGACTCATCTTCCCAAGTGGAATCTTCAGCCAGTAGTTTCCTCCATTTAATGAGATACTCTGAAATGAATCTATTCCTTAGCTGGTGAATTCTTGTATTAGTGATGGCTTTAGGCTCCAATATGATTTTTCCTTCCTCGTCAAGTTCTAGTAATATAGTTTGAACTGGGATCTTGTCGCCTATAACCTTCTTTAAGAATGAAACACGAAAAACTGGGTGTACTCGTGAAGATGCAAGCAACTCCAATTTGTATGCCATAGTGCTACTCTTTTGCAACACCTTATAAGGGCCATAGTAATTTGCTAATAATTTATTATCCTTCTTGGCTTGCTTGAGGGAAATCTGTTTGTATGGTTGTAGTCTTAAAAACACCCAATCCCCTACTTCAAAACTTCTTTCACTGCAATGTTGATCTTCTTGTTGTTTCATGCGATTATGTGCCATGGTGAGGTTGTCCTTTAAGATTTGAAGAACTTGTTGTTGATTCTCAATGTGATCTTCCACTGCTTGAAACTTAGCTTTTTATTTTAGAGAAGAAGTGATGGAAGGATGGTGGTATCCATAAAGTTCCATAAATGGTGTCATTTTTGTTGCAGTATGAAAGGAAGTGTTATACCACCATTTTGCCAAGGGTAACCATTTGAACCATTGTGTTTGTTTATCAGAGACAAAGCAATGAAGTTAGCCTTCCAGAAATTTGGTCACTATCTCAGTTTTTCCATCAGATTGAGGATGATAGGATGAGCTATGAGCCAATTGAGTACCCAAACAAGAAAATAATTATGTCCAAAAATGTCCAGTGAAGATGGGATCTCTGTCATTTACAATAATCTTTGGGCTTCCATGTAGCTTTTGAACTGTCTCCATGAATGTGCTGGCAACTTTACTAGCTTTGAAGGGATGAGAGAGTGCACAAAAGTGCACGTACTTGGTCAGTCTATCAACAATCACCATGATGACACTCTTTCCTTCAGACTTTGGTAATCCTGTGATGAAATCCATGGAAGCCTCCTCCTAGCGCTGACTTGGGATGGATAATGGTTGTAAAAGACCTGGGGTCTTAATTGATTCCACCTTATTTTGTTGGAAAACCAAAAATTCTGCCACAAACCTTTGAACATAAGTTTTAAGGCCATCCCAAAAGAAATCCTTCTTGACTCTATGGTAGGTTTTCAAAAGTATTGCGTGCCCTCTTACTGGAGAGGTGTGCAATTCCAATAGTACCTTTTGTTTGAGTTGGGATTTCTTACATAAATATAACCAATATGTGTACCATAGTGAATTATTTTTCCATGTAAATGTATCTGATGCACGGGAATCCTGCTGCAACCTTTGAATGAGGGTCCACACTTTTTCATCATTCTTCCATTCATCTGTTGCTTCTATTATCCAATCAAGTTGGATGATCGAGATAGCACAGAGAAAGGTGTCAACATCTTCATCCTTTCTTGAGAGTGCATCTACCAGAACATTTTGCTTCCCCTTTTTATAGACGATTTCAAAATCATAACCCAATATCTTGGTTACCCATTTGTGTTGTTCTTCTGAAGATAGTCTTTGTTCCAAGAAGTATTTAAGACTATCATGATCTGTTTTGACCTTGAAGTGCCTACCTATTAGGTAAGGACGCCATTTCTTCAATGCATGTATTATTGCCATCATTTCCTTCTCATAAATGGGTTTGTGTAAGTCCTTTCCCTTGAGTGGTCGACTTTAAAAAGTCAGGGGCCTTCCTTCTTCCATTAGGAAAGCACCAATTCCATTTCCCGAGGCATCACATTCCACAATAAAGGTTTTTGTGAAGTCTGGAGTGGTAAAGACAGGAGCTTTACACATCACCTCTTTACGTTTTTCAAAAGCTTTAGTTGCCTATGGAGTCCATGACGATACATCCTTCTTAGTTAGTGTCATTAAAGGTGTTGTTGTTCTTCCATAGTTCTGAACAGAATTGCGGTAGTAACCCGTCAAACCCAAAAATCCTCTAAGATTCTTCAATGTTTTGGGAATCAGCTAGTCCATCATGGCCTTAATATTGTTAGGGTCTACCTTGACACCTTCATGAGATAAAATATCACCCAAATACTCTACCTCCTTTACTCCAAGGAAACATTTGGATGGTTTGGCATATAATTGTTGCTCCTTTAGTAGTTGTAGTACCTTTTCAACATGTCACACATGATCCTCCCAAGTCTTGCTATAGATTAGTATATCATCAAAAAATACTAACACAATTTTTTTACGGAAGGGATTGAAAATGGAATTCATCAACCCTTGGAATGTGGAAGGTGCATTTGTAAGGCCAAAAGGCATGACCAAAAATTCATAATGGCCTTCATGAGTTCGGAATGTTGTTTTTGAGATATCTTCTTCCTTCATTCTCATCTGATGATACCCTAAACAAAGATCCAATTTTGTGAAATAGATTGCTCCATGTAGTTCATCTAACAATTCATCAATGACGGGAATGGGAAACTTATCTTTAATAGTGATCTTATGATGTAGACCCCCTACCTCAGCAGGGTCTACTAACCTCCCAATCTCTGGATTGTTCTTCTTCTGAGCCAAATTATCTCTTTCAGTCTCTTTCTAGAACCTTTCGACCAAATCCACAGGTCCCCCTTTTCTCCTCTAACACAGGTCTTCAAAAAAATCCATGCACACGGCCTTTTCTCTTGGCGTTCTTCTCTTTGTTCTGACCCGACATACCTTTCGGGGTTTTGGGGGTTTTGGGACTCCTGTGAATGAATCCTCCCCAATTCCTTGTCCTCTTGGACTTTCGGTCTTCAAAATGTCGAAAAGGCACAACACCTCAATTGACTCCTTCCTTCATATTTCATGTCTTCGCGTTTCGCAGTTTAGCGAGTTAGGACTCCCAAGCTCCAGACTCCTGGCCTCTCGAGTACCCGGTACCTAGAATGCCGAAATGATGACCTGTGATAATATGCCACCAGATTTTCGTGATTTGGAGAATCATGAAGTGAGCGTTCTCCCTTCTAGATTCTGTCTTTCGAAATCCCGGTTCACAAAATGCCGAACTGGCTTGGCCTTCTCTCTTTCGGATTTTCATGATTCCGTGAATCACGATGTAAGGGCCCTTCCTTTCCCCTTTCGAACCTTCGATGGTCAAAATGTCGAGATACCCACGCCTGTTCCTTTAGGATTTTGTATTTCAGGAAATCAGGATGCAAAGGGTATCCCTGCTCCTTGGAGTGTCTAGTCGCTGAAAAGCCCAAATGCCCAAATGTCAGAAAGAGGAAATGTTGTGGAATTCAATCAATGGCTCATGAAAATCCCTGTGATCGACGGATCACATCGAATCACGATTTCTCTATTTCACAATTCAGGGTTCTGAAGGACAAGGGCCTCTATCCTTCCACCTCCCAGTACCCGAAGTCCCGAAATGAAAGTCAAGAAACTCTCGTCGCTAACCTCCTCGTAGCTCTACCTGATCTGACGGCCTGTGGGGTTTCAATGTTCCCCCTCAAGGGTTCTCCATCGTCTGTTTGGATTTCTGAACTCTCCTCTTGGATCTATGCAGGGTTAAAGCCTATGATCCTTCCTTCAATCAGATGACTTGCAGGGATTTCCACCTCAATCCAATGCTCGACGACGTTCTTCGTCCTGAGCTTTTACTCCATTTTGACTTAGGATATTTCTAAGTGTGAAAAAACTCAATCTTTGATTCTTCCTGGGAATGGGTTCCTGGTTCCCGATAACACTTTCCAAAGTGTTATTCCTCCTGAGCTTTGTCTAGTTCAGACTCTGGCTCCCGTGCACTCCTTGCGTCTGAGGGAGTTCGATAGCTCACATTCAAGGTGTTTTCTCTATGGCTCGATGAAAACCTTGCAGAGCTCCTAGTGAATAGAAAACAATTCCACAACGTTCCTCCCTAGCTTGATGCACACCTTGCAGAGCTCCAAATGAAGAGAAACAATTGAAACTACCAAAAATCTCATAGTTCCATTTACTTGTTTATAAAACAAAAAATAATAGGAAAATACACACAGTCCAGGCTCAACACATTTTGGTCAATTTTCCATGTTTTTATATTCACAATTGCCCAATGGATACAGATTACATTCAAAATTAAAGTAACTCAAAAGCATTTTTTTCTCCTGCTACTCGCAGTTCTCTCTTACAACTAATTGTTCTCTGTATTCCATCTCTCTCTCTCACTCGGTGTGTAAACTTCTACATAACTCAAAAAATGGTTATAGGGTTTCTCTTGGCTACTTTCCTATTATAAAATTGATCCTACACTATCTAAGTCCAGTCGCATTCCAGAGCCGAAGTGGAAACTCCTACTCTGTTTACAATTTCAAAAACTTGCTTCATAGGGTAAAATTCGGCACCAGTTCAAGTGTGCCTCAGAAGTGAATTCTGGCGTTGAGTGGAGGCGGATCCTGAAATCCATTGTATCTACCCACATTGAAGTTATGGAATAACTCGCACGTGTTGAATGTTCCCGCCTCTATGCACTTGACACGATGCTCCTTCATCATACTCCCCTTGACAAAAATTCATGGACTCCTGTCCATGAGATCCTCTACTGATTTTCCCTGCTTCTGGATAGCATCTTCATTTTCCCAACTGGCATATTTGATTGGGTTTCCCTTACATTTGACCAGATACTCAAAATAAGTCTTCCTCCTAGTCTTCTTTCCGATCCTCTGATCAACAATTTTCTCCATCTATGGCTTTTCTGCCATAGGCATCTGTTTTTCCCACTGAATCTTTCCTTGATCTTCTGATCCTTCTGTGTCAGATTTCTTGTAAGGATACAGGTCTGAAACATTGAATATGGGTGGAATGCCCACACCATCTGTCAGTTCGATCTCATAGATGTTTACATCAAACTTCCTCAAAATCTTACAGGGTCCTATCTACCTCATCTTCAATTTGTTATATGTTCCCCTAGGGAACCTTTCCTTCCTGAGATGTGCTAAAACCTGATCTCCCACTTCAAATTGAAGTTCCCTGCGATGTTGATCAAATCTGTGTTTGTATTTCTGATTAGAATGTTGTAATTGTTCTTTGACCCGACTATGGAGTCTCTGCATCTCAACAGCAAAATCCTCTGCTCCAACATTTTTGATCTCTCCCTGTTCCAAGTCCCTTAATTCAGACACTACCCTGGGTTGCATTCCAAAGAGTATTTAGAATGGGCTCCTTCTAGTGCTTCTGTTTGGTGAGTCATTGTATGCAAATTCTTCTTGTCAGAATCTAATCCCAATAGTTATGGTGTTCAGTAACCAGGCTTCTCAATAAGTTTCCCAAACTTCTATTTACCACCTCAGTCTGCCCATCTGTCTGAGGGTGATAAGATGAGATGAAGGACAAATCTATCCCCATCTTCTTCCACAATGTCCTCCAAAAGTGACCAACAAATTTTGTGGCTTTGTCTGAGACAATGCTCCTAGGTAGGCCGTGAAGTCTCACAACTTCTCTGAAAAATAGATTTGCAACATGTGTTGCATCACTGGTCTTTTGGCATGGGATGAAATGTGCCATATTTGAAAATATATCCACCACCACAAATATGGATTCAAATCCTCTTTGTGTTCTCATCAATCCCAACACAAAATCCATGCTTATTGCATCCTAAGGCCTCTTTGGTTTTGGCAATGGTTGATACAATCCAGTGTTCTGTATTTTCTCATTTGCATGTTGGTAGATTCTACATCTGTTCACCAACTTTATAACATCTATTCTCATACCTGGCCAATAGTATGAACTTCTCAACTGTGCAAACATTTTATCATGGCCAAAGTGTCCAGCCAATCCTCCACCATGCTTCTTTTTTAGAAGATTATCCCTCATTGAGCATCTTGGTATGCACAATTGATTTCCTCTGAACAAAAATCCTTCCTGAACCATATACTATGTCCATTGACTTCTATCTCTCATTATAGGACTTGTACATGCTTCATAGGCCTCTTTGAAATCTGTATCATCACAATACATATCCTTAAGGTGTTCAAACCCCAAGGTCTTCACCTAGAATTCCTGCAGAATTAAACATCTCCTTCTTAAAGCATCAACAATCTTGTTAGTATTCCCAGCAATATGTTTTATGACAAAAGTAAAATTTTGCATAAATTCAACAAATTTTGCATGTCTCTGATTTAGTTTTTCTTGTCGGGTTATGAATTGTAAAGCTTGGTTATCGTTGTACAAGACAAACTCTTGCGGGACAAGATAATGCCTCCATTTATTCAATTCTTGAATTATGGCATAGAACTCCTTGTCATATGTGGAGTATTTCCTTTTAGTCTCATTCATCTTCTCGCTAAAATAGGCAACAGGTTGATTGTCCTGACTTAAAACTACTCCTATTGCAACTCCACTTGCGTCACATCTTACCTAGAATGTCTTTTCAAAATTTGGCAAGACCAGAATTGGTCGTTTTGTTATCTTCTTCTTTATTATTTTGAAGCTCTTTTCAGCCTCCTCTGTCCATTTAAAAGACTTGTGCTACTTCTTCACTGTATCCATCATTGGTGCACAAATCCCACTGAAGTCTCTAATGAACTTTCTATAAAAACTTGCTAAACCATGAAATCTCCTTACCTCAAACATGCTCCTTGGTGACGGTCATTCTTTGATTTCTTTCACCTTCTCTGGATCCATCTTCAGTTCATTCGAAGAGATCACGAAACCCAAATAAAAGAGTTATGTCTTCATAAATGAGGATTTCTGCAAATTGATCAGTAGCTTCTCCTGATGTAGCCTTCTCATTACTAGCGTTAGGTGCCTCAAATGCTCCTCTTTAGTCCTGCTAAAGACCAGTATATCGTCCAGATATACAACCACGAACTTGCCAATGAAATCTTTCAGAATTTCATTCATCAGCCTCATAAAAGTTATTAGGGCATTCGTTAAGACAAATGGCATAACCAGCCACTCATACAGGCCTTCATTCATCTTAAAGGTTTTTTTCCATTCATCACCCTCTCTCATCCTGATCTGGTGATATCCACTTTCTAGATCTATTTTAGAAAATAATTTTTCTCCACTTAAGAAATCCATTAAATCATCCATTCTCAGTAAAGGAAATCTATACCTGATGGTGATCTGGTTGATGGCTCTTGAGTCTGTGCACATTCTCCATCCTCCATCTTTCTTTGGGCTTAACACAGTTGGTACTGCGCATGGGCTCAAACTTTCTCTGACTAAACCCTTAACCAGCAACTCTTGGACTTGGTTCTTCACCTCCTCATTTTCTCGAGGTGTTAATCTGTACGATGCCTTGTTTGGAAGGCTTTCTCTTGGTATCAATTTGATATGACGACTGATACTCTTGATGGGTGGCAATGAGTTTGGCAGCTCATCCACCACTATATCAACAAAATTATCTAGCAGCTCCTGAACTTCTTCAGGTGTATCATTCATTGATGTACTTGTAAGGATGACTCTAGGCTTCCTCACCACAGCGAATTGAATCTCCTCTTCTTCCTTGACTTCTTTCAGGAGTTCCTTCCCGCTCATGAGAAGTATGCTTGTGTTGGTTTCCTCTTTCGCTCTCTTCTCCTATATTGGCAGCAACATATGCATTCTACCATTCTTCTCCAATGTGTGTGTATTCTTCCTTCCATCATGAATTACATTACTATCAAAATGCCATGGTCTTCCCAAAAAAATGTGGCATACGTCCATGGGAATTACATCACATAGGATTTCATCTTTATATCCTCCTATTTTAATTTCAACTAGGCATTGTTTAACAATAATTACCTAGTGTCCTTTTTCCAGCCATGAGAGTTTGTATGGCGTTGGATGTGCATTTGTCTTCAGCTCCAATTTCTCCACCATCTCCATGGATACTACATTGTTAGTGCTCCCACTGTCAATGATCACCTTTAATACTTTATCCTTAGTCTTCCAAGCTGTCTTAAAGAGAATGTTTCTCTACACTGGCTTCTCAATTTCTACCTCTAGTTTTAAGAGAACTTTTCTCAACATCAGGGATGCTCCATCCTCTGCTCCTTCTGCCTCAACATATCTTTTCCTTGCTTCTTAAATGTGAGCTTCTCCTCCTTCCTTATTCTTCTTGGGACATTCCCAAGACATGTGCCCTATCTTTCCACAGTTATAGCACCTTACTCCTCCTCTGCCTCTTCCTCTAGAAGAGTTTCTTCCACCATTTTGTCTCCCTCGTGAACTTCCTCTTCATTCCGAGTGATTGTGTGGTTTCTTAGACTCATGCTTTGACTAATGTGCTTTGTCATGGTTAAATCCCTTTCTTTTGCTTGGGACTAATCTTTTGCCTCTTCTTCACTGGTTCTGTTTTCTGGCCAGCTTTTCCTCTGCCTTCAGTGCAAACTCATATGCATCTTCCACAGTCCTCACTGACATCATACTCAGCTCTTCCTGGACTTCATATCTTAATCCATTTACATATATGGTGACTTTATCTTCATCTCTCTCCCTTTGTCCAATTATGATGTTCAACCTGTAGAACTCCTTGATGTACTCCTTGACTGTCATTCCCTTCTGTCTCAAGTTCTGTAGCTTCCTGAACAGATTGATTTGGTAGTCTTTGGGTATGAAATTAGCCTTCAGTTTGGCTACCATCCTATCCCAACTCTTTACCCTATGTTTGCCTTTACTTCTCCTCTCAGCCTACAGTTCGTCCCAGCACAATGTTGCATGCCCTTTTAGCCTGGTGACTGCCTGCTTCACCTTATTCTCCTCATCGACATCTTCATAGTCGAAGTGTTTGTCCATGGACCTCATCCAGTCCAACAGTTCTTCAGCATCTATATTTCCCTCATACATGGGGACCTCTATCTTAGCTCTTCCTCCCAATCTGGCAAATCCTCTCAACAAACGTTCTTCTGCATCATCCTCTCCTACATCTTCTTCAACCTCAACCTCTTCATTTTCTACATCACTGACATCCCCAATGTCAGGTGCTCTTCTTTTTGTTTCTTCCATTCGGGTGTGAAACTCTCGCATCTCCCTTTCTACAACATGGTTGGCTAAATGTGGATCTCATCTTCTTGGCAACATTGTGTTGACTGTCTGTCACACATAGAGTACAACTCTGAGTTTTTTGTCTCCTTCTTTTTCCTCCTTCGCCTGAAATATACAGGCGAAAAATGTGCTCTGATACAACCTGATGCACACCCCCTACCTCAGCAGGGTCTACTGACCTCCCTTTCTCTGGATCATTCTTCTTCTTAGCCGAATTAGCTCTTTTGGGCTCTTGCTAGAACCCTTCAAACAAATCCATAGGTCCCCCTTTTCTCCTGTGACATAGGTCTTCAAAAAAATCTATGCGCGTGCCCTTTTCCCTTAGCATTGTTCTCTCTGTTCTGAATCGACATACATTTTGGGGTTTTCAGGGTTTTGGGACTCCTGTGAACAAATCCTCCCTAGTTCCTTTTCCTCTTGGACTTTCGGTCTCCGAAACGTCGAAAAGGCACAATGCCTCAATTGGCTCCTTCCTTGGTATTTTGGGTCTTTTCATTTCGTGGTTTCATGAGTCGAGACTCCCAAGCTCTAGACTCCTAGCCTCTCGAGTACACAGTACCTAGAATTCTGAAATGATGACCCACGGTAATATGCCACCGACTTTTTTTTATTCAGAGAATCACAAAGCGAGTGTTCTCCCTTCTAGATTCTATCTTTTGAAATCCCGGTTCACGAAATGCTGAACTAGCTTGGGGTTCACTCTTTCGAAGTGTCGTGATTTAGGGAATCGCGATGTAAGAGCCCTTCCTTTCCCCTTTGGAACCTCCGGTGGCTGAAATGTCGAAATGGAAAAATGCCGAGATACCCGTGCCTGTTCCTTTGGGATTTCGTGTTTCACGAAATCAAGATGCAAAGGGTATCCCTTCTCCTTGGAATCTCCAGTCATCGAAAAGCCGAAATGCCGAAATGCCAAAATGACAAAATGCTGTGGCATTCAATCAATGGCTCATGGAAATCCCTATGATTGACGGCTCACGTCGAATCACGATTTCCCTATTTTGTGATTTGGGGTTCTAAAGGACAAGGGCCTCTATCCTTCCACCTCCCAGTACCCGAAGTCCCGAAATGAACGTCGATAAACTCTTGTCGCTAACCTCCTCACAACTCTACCTAATTTGACGTCCTGCGGGGTTTTGGTGTTCCCCCTCAAGTGATCTCCACCATCCCTTCAGATTTCCAAACTCTCCTCCTGGATCTATGCAGAGTTAAAGCCTGTGCTCCTTCCATCAATCAGACAGCCTGCGAGGATTTCCACCTCGATCCAACACTCGACGACGTTCTTCCTCCTGAGATTTTACTCGATTTCGAATTAGGATATTTCTAAGTCTGTGAAGACTCGATCTTCTCTCCTTCCAGGGAATGGGTTCCTGGATCCCAATAACACTTTCCAAAGTTTTATTCCTCCTGAGCTTTATCTGGTTCAGACTCCGGCTCCCAAGCACTCTTTGCGTATGAGGAAGTTTGATAGCTCAGATTCATGGTGTTTTTTCTCTGGCTTGATTCACACCTTCCAGAGCTCGTAGTGAAGAGAAAAAAATTCCACAACGTTCCTCCCTAGCTCGATGCACACCTTGTAGAGCTCCAAATGAAGAGAAATAATCGAAACTGACAAATTCTCATAGTTCCATTTACTTGTTTATAAAAAACAAAAATAACAGGAAAATACACACAGTCCAGGCTCAACACATTTGGGTCAATTTTCCATGCTGTTATATTCACAAGTGCCCAATGGCTATAGATTACATTCAAAATTACAGTAACTCAAAAGAATTTTTTCTCTTGCTACTCGCAATTCTCTCTTATAGCTAATTTTTCTCTGTATTCCAACTCTCCCTCTCACTGGGCGTGTAAACTTCTACATAACTCAAAAAATGGTTCTAGGGTTTCCCCTAGCTACTTGCCTACTCTAGAATTCATCCTACATTCTCTAAGTCTAGTCGCATTCCAGAGATGAAGTGGAAACTCCTGCTCTGTTTACAATTTCAAAGACTTGCTTCACAGGGTAAAATTTGGCACTGGTTCAAGCGTGCCTCAAAAAGTGAATGCTGGCACTAAGTGGAGGCGGATCCTGAAATCCGTTGTAGCCACCCACGTCAAAGTTCTGGAAGAACTCGCACATGTTGAATGTTCCTACATCTATGCGCTTGACACGATTCTCCTGCATCATCTTGTTGAGCTCTCTATAATCTGGAAAAATACGCCATGAGCTATATTTCTTGAATACCATTACCACTGGTGCAGAGTAAGAACTTTGGCTAGGTCTAATAATGCCAGCCTCTAACATTTCTTCAACCATGCACTCAATTTCACTCTTCTGGGCATAAGGGTATCTTTATGGACTGATGTTAGGAGGAAAACTCTTGGTAATTAGGTGAATTTCATGATCATGATTTTGAGTGGGTGGAAGAACTTTGGGAATATCTTCAAATACTTTGGAATGCTTATCAATGATCCTTTGGAGATCCTGAGGAATAGATGGCTTAAATGTTTGAACATCTAGTGAGCATAGTTGTGCAATAATGCCTTGATGCCCATTTTTCAATAATTTTGTCATGCCATTAGAGCTTATCACCTTACCAGGTTTCCCTGTGATACCTCTTAACTCAATTTTTTTTCCTTCCAATGAAAATTTCATGAAAAGTTCTTGAAAATTAAAATCTAGTGCTCCTAATGATTGTAACCATTGGATTCCTAGTACAACATTTGCACCACCCATGGGTATAGAAATCATTGGACTATTCATTACATATTCCCCCATAGTAAGATTGATATTATTGCATTTTGTTGAGCAATTAATAGTTCCTCCATCTGCAATCATTACTTGAAACTCTGGCATTGGATATACAAAGCAATTGAGAGCTTTGGCTAATTTATAGTGAATGAAATTATGAGTACTGCCAAAATCAATTAGGACTATTACCTTTTTCTTTTTTATGTATCCTTCGATCTTGAGGTTTTGAGGAGTGCTAATTCTAGCCAATGCATTACACAATATCGTGGGAGTCAACTCTTCAGAGGAAATTGCTTCTACGTTTTCATCTTGAGATGGTTCTTGTTCTTGTTCTTCTTCCTCTTCACAATCTATGTAGAATAATTTCTTCTCACCACACTTATGTC
>ML781230.1:514610-532574 GCA_009831015.1 Picea engelmannii
TCATCTTGTACTTGAACATTTAAGTGGGGTAAAAGGAGGTTTCCCCCTCGAAGAGGCTTATTATCTGAAATTATCTCTTTTTCAAGGCGTTGAGTACTTTTCCTGAGGTTTTTCTATGCTATATTCATGTTTGGTTCTTAACACCATGACCCCTACTATTATTTGCAAACATAGTTTTCATGGGTAATATCACCAAGCATTGTGTTGAGAAGAACACACTCCAATGAGTGTTGCATTGGATATTACATCAACCCCATATTTTCCATGTCATGATCCTCCTCTACGTTTACTACCACAACAAAAATTTTCATTTCAACATGCATGGGATTTGGATTTGAAGTTGAAATTGAAGTGGCTTGTATAATGTTGGATGGAGTATAGTTCCAATGCATCAATGAGGAAATGGAAATAGGATGAATTTTTGTGGTGGGGGTACCAATTTGTGAAAAATAATGTTGAACCTTCTTATTAATAATATTAAGAGAATCTTGTTGAACGTCAATAATATTTTCTTTTAGTTTCTATGTACTAGTAGTAATGTGACCTACAACACTGGAAACCACCTTTATGCATTGTATTACATGAATTTTTACTTATGTGGAATTAAAAAAACATGAATCTTTCACACCACTAGTTCATGAGACCATTGTAGACAAGGTGAGTGTTGATATCGAAGAATATGCTTTTAAATCACGCAGCATCTTAGCTCGAATAATTTGAGGGCTTAAGCCCCATGCAACCCTCCACCCTTTAGACCTTCACATCTAAGCTAGGTTCCTTATCTTAGCATGATTATGAATATTGATATTCTACTTCCATAGGTACATCAAAGGATGAACCATGGTCACCTAAACCCCTACATCCTCATTGTTGGAAGATTAATTTCTTATGGTTCATAACACTTCTCTGATAATTAGTTGATCAGAAAGTCGGCCTACATATACAAACAATTGATCGAGTGATAAAGAAGATATCTACATCAACAAGTCAAGTAGTCAACAAGTTTTTGGCTTAAATATTCGACCATCAATCAGAAAGTTGGTTAGTGGATTGACCAACTGAGAAATTTCCTATGATTTGAATGAATGAATGGCCAGGTAAGCATCCTTGTCAAGTCAACTAGACAACATGGATTTGACGAAGTCAACTCTAACATCCAATGGTTATATGTGGATAGGATCCTTCTCATTTCGAGGATTTTTGTTAGATCGTGAAGCTATAAATAGCATACCCTATGGGTCATTATCATCAAGTGATTGGCAATATCGTTGTTGTGTACAAGATGTATAGTATGCATTGTCATGTTTTGATCACAATTTGTTGTTCTTAAGTGTTGTAAGGGTGTGTTTAGGCAACAAATTTTGTCTTCGAACTATAATTTCCTCTTATATTATCTACAATGTTGTTTGCTTGTTTCATATCAGGTTACACCCAACCCCAACATGGTATTAAAGCTAATGAATTGAAGCCTGTAACATCCCACTTTTGTGAGAACATGTTATTCACTTATTCTTTGAGGACACTTGTGTGCGAGTGATCTACTTTCAATATATGGTTGTTTGTTCGCTTATGGATTCTTATGACGATGTTGATGGATTACAATGTTATGTTATTGGATTTCTATGTATTCACATATGATATTAACGAGTTTCCCCTGAGTATGTAGGACAATTGACAGATTGAGGATGTCGATGGCATCAATGGACCTCCTTGGACTCTGGATCGAGTCAGTGAGTGGACTGTATTGGTTTGGGTATTTTTATTTATGCATATGTAACATATCATCAGGTATATTATGATGTTGTTTACGGATCATTGATAGTGTTTTGTTGATGGATGTAGGCTGAAAATTTCTTGCTATTAATACCGACATAAGGAGTAAAGTTCCCATGCACATCAACTAGATATTGAGGGAGAGGTGTGGCAGGAGCCTTGCCACAGTCTACTATCACTTCCATTATGGCTCAAATTGTATGTGAACGATAACCTAGTTCAAGAGATCCACGATGTTGTGAGGGAAGACTGAGACAGTCTCTAACAAAGATTCTAAATGGAACGCAATAAGGCATGGTCCTTATTCCTTAGAGTCCCTTAGTCTCTCATAAGGTTGCCTGAATGGAGTATTGACTCCAAGGGTTGGAAAACTACCAAAACTAGCCAAAGGTGAGTGGCACCCTTGGATCACGTAGTGCATCTTGAAGGGAACATTGCATAATTACAATTTTAATCAAAGGAAGGTGGTACCCTTGGAAAATAAAGTGCATATTGAAGGGCACGTCGCGGTATAAAAAAATGAGTCAATGAATCTAGGTGGCTTAGAAAACTTGACCGAATGTTAAACCTTAAAACCTTGAGCATGTGCCGAATTAATTAATTTCTTAATTAATTAACTAAAGAATGAATTTATTAAGATTAATCCATAAGGGTCTAGGATTTTGCAATTAAATATTTAACTAAGCTTAAGTCTATGTGAGTGAGAAGACTAAAATAACTAAAATTTTAAATTAAATGATGAGGGCATCAAATAAATAAAAATAAGAATCAATGAAAACAAAAATAAACCCTAAGGAGTGACTAATACATTTGTACAAGTAAATACTAAACTAGAATTTAATTGAGAATGGAATAAAGCATAAATATGTGTAAGCATGGAAAGGTATCTAGTCCAGTCTAACTAAAGAAATTTCCTAATTTAAGGACAACAGAGTTTTAGAAAGAAGTCAGTCATTAAAAGGGAAATAAAGTGAATAAAGGGACACCTTGGAGTGATTTTAGGAGAACTTTAAGGATGGGTGAGGGAAATTGACAATTAATTTTATTAAATTGTGGATTTATTAGTGAAACTAAGAGAAAAAGTGACAAGAGTATGGGGGAAATAATTCTTAATTAAATTTTTAAAAACAAATTTAATCTCGAAATGGGAAGTGGTCACCAAGAAAAATTATATAAAAGAAATGTCTAAGAGGAGGAATGGATGATGACTGGTGTGAGTAAGGTTATGTTGAAGAAATCTTGAATGGAGTTACCTGTGAGAGTTGGGATACCCAACACAAGAGAGAGTGGTAGCTCTACCTTGTGAGGTGAGATGGGAGCTAGAGGATCTCTCGTAGTGTGTGTGTGTGTGTACGTAGCCCCTTTGCGGATCGGGGGGCTAAGGGGGAAGAAGAGTACCGCTAGCATTGGTTGGGAGGTACTAGTGAAATATATAATGTTAGAAAGTGGGAGGATGGAACGATCGTGAGTTGATGAAGAACATCACCAAGACTAGATTCATCGGTTACGGTATTCTCATAGAAATTTGATTTGTAAAAGATTTAGTTATTTATGAATGGTTTTCTTATTTGTCGCATATGTATAAAAACATTATTATCGAATGCATTCTCCATGCATATTGAATTGTAATAATATTGGGTTGTTTATGTATGGTTTTCTTATTCACCGCTTATGTATAAAGACCTTGTTACCAAATGCTTTCTCCTTGTCACTGAAATAGTATTAGGAATGGTTGTATGAGTAATGTTCTAGAATGTCGATGATATGATAAAACTTCGTAGTGAATTTGCTTCCCTGACCGTTGAGTACCATAGGAGTTATCAAGAATAAATTCTAACTTAGAACATCTTACATTGCTATTCCTTTTCCCCAATGGTAGGCTCTCTACTTGGCGAGTTTTCTTGGAGTGTAAACTGCCAAAGTTGGATTCCTCATGTAACCTATGCCTTATTGTTTTTCCTTCACCTAGTGATTGTTTAAATCATTTAATCAAGATTTTCTTTTTATTTGCTCACCCACTTCCTTGTACACTTACTTCTCAATGTTTTTGCACTGAAACCTTGCCCAGCTGTGGTGGAATTCACCCAACGATTTTATGAAACCACTCAGCGAATTGTTGGGTTCTCGCTCATCTTCATCATGGAATTTTGTGTTTTCTTATGCTTGGGATGATTATCCTAGAGATTGTTTCCTTTACTCAGCACAGTTTCTATTTACCTCATTGTAAATAAAACCCTTACGTTCATGATACCTCTACCAAGAAAAAAAAAAGTCTGCATGTGAGGAACCCACGTGATTCTCTACCAAACTATCTCTGCATTATTTTAGTATGCAGGTGTTAGATTGCTTGTGGAGGAACTCACACGAATTCTACTTATGTATCATTGCGTATTTTTTTGCAGTGGGATCACTTTCCAGAGTAAGTTTTCCCAATTCGTCGTGAGCATTTGCTGCTTCGAACCGTGTTGGTTTTTCTGTCAGTCGGGGAATTCATTAGTGGTTTTATACATTTGGGAAGGTTATTTTGCCCCTTTTTCTCTGCATTTTTGGCATGTGACAGTGACTGTGCATATGGGAGGGGAACACTCGAGTTCACCCCCTTTTTCTTAGAAAATTCATTTTGATTAATACACATTTATTCCTTGCATTTTTGTTGGAGAGTCTAAGCTCTTTGACCTCCTCCTTCCTGAACTAATATAAAGTAACCTCTGCGATATTTACTTCACATGCCTAATGAATTTTGGCGTCCACTTTTTCTGCAATTATGGGTGTACTAACACTTTCCTATTTCCCTGCGATTCTCTGAGTCTTTATAGAGGGATTACCCAGGCATACCCCACTTTTTTTTTAAAGAAATCACCCTTGCGTTTAAGTTAAAACTGGAATGTATTTTCCCTCAATGGATTACCTCTGTATTTAATTGATTTTGGGTTGTTAATTCCGTAATGGATGTTACCAAAGTTTTCCTTTTAAAATTCTGTCCTTATAACCTTGATAATGACTTATGTTATATTAACAAGATTCCTTATAACAAGGCTTAGACATTGACAAATAATTTATAAAGGTAGATCACGCTTGCATGACTAATTGTTATTTTTTTTAGTGATCAATTTTCCTGTAGACTCATTTGGGAAAAATACCTTAGAGAGTCCTTTTTTAAGATGCTAGAACTAAAGGTGATAAGGAGTTACAGTAGAATTAAACCTCCCTTATTTATTATAATTTTTCTTATTTAAATGAATAAGGCGATAAGGAGTTATAGCAGAAATAAATGCCTCCACTAAATTATAATTAGACATGTGCCATGACAAAAATAAATAGAACAAGAAAATGAGAGAATCTATATGTCTCGAACTTAAATAGATTTACAAGTTTATTTACTTAAATTTTATGATATATCAATGTGTGCGCAATATTTAAAAGTATCTTCAAAATGAAAAAATGAAAGGAGAATGGTTGGACTCATGGATATGTAGCTACTTATTCGGTCGAATTGGTTAATTAAGAATTTATAATCTCTTGCATCATTGAAATTAATGTGATTACTCTTGTGTGCCTTGAATTAAATTGATAATTAATCTTGCACCATTGAATTATGTGATGCATGTTGTAATATAATTTGTTGTGTACCTTGAAAGAAAATAGATGATCTCTTATGCGCCACAAAAATAAAGTGACTACACTTGTGCCTCAACCTTTTTCATTGTATGATTGATGAAGTATTTACATTTTCTTGCACCTTTGAATTTAATGTTGATTCACTCTTGCATCATGAATCAATTTTTAATTAACCTTGTGTCATGAAATTATGTCGATATATGACTGATTTAGAAACGGGTTTTCTCTTGTTCCATTAATTAAGTTGACATGTGATCATTCTAGAGTGTGTTTATTCTCGCGCAAAACAAATATTTAATGTTGATAAATGATTGTTAAAATTGGATATCACATGCACCCTGAATTAAATGTTGATGTATGATTGATAAGGATGATGAATACCATTGCGCCATGATTAATTGATTCTTAGGATTGATTTATTGATCTATTTGATTTTGGACTTTATTGTATTAGCGGGATTTAGTCACCTCCTTGTTACTAAGAAAATTTTCCATCCTTGAGACCTTAAATGGTCAAAATCAATTGGATCCTCAGCTTGAGCGTTGCTTATGTGTCTTGGAGGGCGTAACCTTGCAGGTTAGGTTGGGAAGGTAGTCATTTTAATATTCATTATTTGATTGATCATTTATTATAAATTGTTTCAAGATGATTGTGATGTGCTAAGAGGCTATTTATTTTTATGTGTTGTTATCCTTTTTGTTGATGCGTTGAATGCGTTTGTATGATTTATATTGTTGACGTTAATTTCCTAATGAAAAATAAAAAAAAAGATTACCTTTTATGCTTCTCTTTACTAGTCATAATAGAGGGGGCGTTACATATGGTATCAAAGTGAGGTTCAACCCCACGACTTGGGATTATTACGACTTCCACTGTATTAAACACTTTATTAATAATTTATCGCTAATTAAATTGAATTGTGTCCCTGCAGGTAATCGCGGTTCTCTAGTGCAATACGTGGTGCAACACGTGGCTCTCCAGCGCAACAAATTTTCAAGATGAATTCACAACATGCCTAGGGGATCAATGTACTTAGCCAAATCTAGAAATGTGAGAATAAGTACATTGCAACTGACGAATTTGGATATTCAGTGTAGCAAGAGGTTCACCCCCCATGGGATCTTGCATATGAGGTCACTCCCACCATGCTCCATCACCTTTCCCATTACCCTTCCATTAATGGAGCACAAGATAACGAAATGGGAAAATATTGAGGTAAGGCTCCAAAGAATGCAGAAGATGGTAAAGTAGTCCACCTCATCTCATACGTGTCATTTATCACATTCATGAATGGATGCCATATGGGGATTATAGGGAGTACATAGTCATATTCATTTCTTATACATCCACAGGAAGTTTAGAGAATTAAAAAGAATTACAGGTGAAAGGAAGAGCACTGGAATTTCCAGCCAATTTTAAGATAGCAATTGTAGTGCAGAAACATACGAGGTAAAGGCTACGACTCAGGAGCGCGACCATAGCATCATATTTCCAAAGGGAATAAAAGGAAACTCCATCACGAAGGAACTAAGAAGGGATATTGGAATAGGATCCAATTGGAATTGGGTTCTCTGAGCAACAATCCAGTTCAAAGAGAAGAGGCCTCTCAAAGAACACCTAGAACTTAGTGACACATGCCAGACTTTTACCCAGGCATCAAAATTTGAAGCGCGGGCACAAACCACATAAAAAATCCCAGAAAATTCATGCCAACCAGTGGAACCTTTAGAATTGATCAGCGCCTAGGATAGGATAATCGAGAGGAGGAGATGGTGGATGAAAATTTCATCACCACCCAACATCTGGCCCTGATATTTGATTCACATAGTGCCAGCCTAAGATTCATGATGGAAACTCTGTCTCAACATAGAGCCCTAATTAAATGGCTCTAAGATGAGGTTGATTTCTTAAGAAGAGAAACTGAAAGACTAGAAGAATTTCATGGAACAAGAACCCAAGATTCTGCAGATCAAATCCAAAGAAAGGAGTGTGGGAGTAGAGTCGTCCTGGTCCTACCAAACCTGATTGTTGCCCTGGACATGCCTCTGGAAGAAGCTCAAATTCTAGAGGATAAGAAGAAGTAAGAATGGTCGTGCCCTTTGTACCAACACCTGCTTTTTGTAAACAACGACTACGGTCGTGCCCTTTATATTTAAAAAAATCCTTTTAGTTTATGTAAAAAAACAAATCAGGGTTAGAGGAGGTCATGGAGGCACACAATGTTGTGCTAGGGGAGAAGGCGCGATGCCTCTAGTAGAATCCACACTAGAGGGGAGTAATCCCCAAGGAGATGAACAAGTCATTGGACATGAGTAGGTTGTTGTGGGGGATGTGGTTGTATTGATGAGGTCCTTTCAGAGGATGTCTGAGGCATTGATTAACCATCTAGATAGAGATGAGGCCAGGGTGCTTGTACCCCACGAGGGTCCACATCACGCCCTAGCTGGTACTGGTAGCATTCACAGAGAACTCAAGAAGGTCAATATTCCTGAGTTCTTGGGTGCCATAGACAATGCAACCACCGAGACATTGTTGGAGAACATGGTGATGTACTTCGCACTTTATGTCTACACCTCAAACATGAAAGTCAACATGCCAGTGTTTCGGTTGAAGGGGATCACTCTTCTATGGTTGAAGATGCTCCTACCATTAATGAACATGGTTGTTGAAGACGTGTCATGGGAACTATTTGAGGAGGGGTTTCGAGAGAGGTATTTTTGAAAGGAATTCATTAAAAGACAACGCAATGAGTTCGACGAATTGTGACAAGGAAGTCATATGGTGCTTGAGTATGAGGCTCGATTCATGGAGCTACTTACGTATGCTCCACATCTGAACACCAAGATGCTTAAGGTCAAAAAGTTTGTGTTCAGCCTTAACATCAACATCCATGCGAAAGTGAGGATCTCAATGCCTCATACGTTGCATGATGCAATCCAGAAGGCCCTCATAGCTAAGTACGAGCTTATAAGCGGGGGTCAAAGAAGGACTCTTGCGAGACCAATGGGACAGGAGACATCTGGTGGGAAACAACATCAGAAACAAGTTAGAAATCCATAAATGTATTGAGGTACTCCAACAGGTTCCACATTCATGACACCACAATGACCGATGCCTCAACAACGAACTCCCTAAAGAGGACCACAACACCAACAACAACGTCATCCATAAAAATAATCAGTTTAGGCATGTTTAGTAGAATAGACCAAGGTTTCAGGCAGGTGGGCCAACAACTTCTACTTCAAGGACCAAGAGTACTGGACCAAAGACTAGTTGTTGGTCATGTGGAGAGCCAAATTACTATGGTGAAAGTCCACTTGAGAGGGCTAGAGCAGTCGGGCCATCCGAACCCACTATAGTAGGAGATTTGGGTAAGGTCTACTGGATTCATGCAGTGGTGAATAACCACAAGCATGAGCACCATTCTACTTTTCTCGAGACATCAGGTACCATCACTAACCAAACCTTTAGTATTTTGATAGATCTAGGTGCTATAGAGAGATTTATTTATGATGCAATGCTAAAAAGAATTAAGGTAAAGGAAGTTGAACATAATGAGTTTATCTGCATGGAAACATATTTGGGAGCCAAGAAGAAGGTTGGAGGAAACATTATGGACTTTATCCACAACCACAAAGAGTTTCTAATGAAGAAAAACATGTACATCATGATATTAGGATCTTATGATGTCCTGATCAGTATGGATGAGTTGGAATCACATGATGCGATACCCAACTATAAGAAGAAATGGTTGAGTTTAACCGATGATGAGGGATAGAGACAAGTGATTGTAGGAAGAAACCAGGGAGTTTCCCTAAGGTTCATTTCTTCCCTACAACTACGAAAGAGCATTCCCAAGTGATGAAAGATATATGCAATCTTAGCGCTGAACAAGAAGGTTGTGGAATAAGTATTAGAAAACTTTATGTTAGTACGAGATTTTGTGGACGTGTTCCCAAAAGATTTACTAGGTTTTCCACCCAAAAGAGAGATGGAATTTACCATCGACTTAAAACCTCAAATCGAACCGATAGCAAGAACGCCTTATCATATGTCAATGCCTGAGTTACAAGAGTTGAAAATGAAACTAAAGGAGTTTTTGAACCTAGGACTTATACATCCAAGTGTGTCACCTTTGGGTTTTCCTGTTATTTTCATATAGAATAAGGATGATTCATGGAGTCTCTACATTGAATATTGTCAATTGAAAAAGGAAAAAATCAAGAACCAGTATTTGTTGCCAGTAATGGACATTTTTTTCTACCAAATTAATGGCACAACGGTGTTTTCAAATATGGACTTGAGATCAATATATCATTTACAGATCAAAGAGGAATACATTCCTAAGACAACATTCAATATGAGGTTCAAGCATTAAGTGTTTAACATTTTACCATTTGGACTTACAAATTCCTTAGGGGTATTCATAAGCTTCATGAATGGGGTGTTCCGCGAATACTTGGACAATTTTTTTCAAGTATTCATGGATGAAATATTGATATATTCTCAAACGATGGAATAACATGACAAACATTTGTGCTTGGTACTAATATGTTTACGAGAGAACAAATTATATTGGAAATTGTCCAAATGTTTTTTTATCAATCAAGGATTCATTATTTAGGGCATGTTATCTCCAATGAAGGCATCGTTGTGGATCCAAAAAAGGTGGAGGATATTATGGAATGTCCTACACCGATGAACATACCAGAAGTACATATCTTCATGGGTTTAGTAGGATATTATCGATGGTTCTTCAAAGTTTTTTCAAAGGTAGAAAATCCGATTACAGAATTGCAGAAGAAAAATAAGAAGTTTGAATGGACAGAGAAATGCGCGGAAGAACTTCAAAGTCTCAAGGAGATGTTGAGGACAACGTCGATTCTAAAAATCCCTGACATGGACAAGGACTTCTTGGTATGCAAAAATTCATCCAAGGAGGGCTTAGGTGGAGTCTTGACATAGGATGGTCAAGTGATCACTTACATCTCTAGGAAATTAAGAAAGCATGAGCAGAACTACGTGATGCATGAATTGGAGATGTTGGCCATTGCGTATGCCTTGAGAGTTTGGAGAAACTACTTGATTGGATGGAAATTTGAACTGAAAACATACCATTGTGGTTTGCAACACATTTTTATGCAAAGGGACTTGAACACATGAAAAAGGCGTTGGTCATAACTACTTAGAGAGTACTTTTTTGAGATTACCTATAAAATGAATAGTGAACATTGTGGTAGACCCATTCAGACATAGACCAAACATATTTTCAATGATATGTCTTTAGAAAAATATCTGAGAAAATATTCTAACTATACAATGGGATGATGACTGGCATAAAGAGGTTAAGGAAAATATCGGACGAGGCACCATGTTGGTGCCTAGGTTTGAAGGATATAATTTAGAAACCGATGGATTGATGAGTTATAATAACCAGATTTATGTAACTCCTAACGACAAATTGAGAAGTTTTATCTTAAAGAAAGCTCATGTAGTAGTGCGCATGGCTCATCCGGGAGTCACAAAGATGAGGGAAGACCTTAATCCCTTATTCTTCTGGAAAAAAATGAAGGTGGACATAGTCAACTATGTGGCAAGATGTCTAGAATGTCAGCAAAGGAAGGATGAATATAGACATCCTATAGGATTACTACAGGCCCACAGTATTCTAGAATCGAACTCGGAGGTCATTTCGATGGAGTTGAATGTGGGATTCCCACTGACATCAAGGAGGGAAGACTTAGTTTCCGTGGTAGTTGAAACTCTGATGAAGAGTGCACATTTTATCCTTGTGTGTGTGACATATCAAGCGCCATACATAACTATAGATTTTATCAGTGAGATTCTAATATTGCATGGTGTTCCTAAGAGGATCTCATACGATCGAGGATTGATGTTTATAGGACGATTTTGGACTAGTTTCCAAGAGGCCTTGTGAACCCAACTTAACTTTAGTACCACGCATCACCAAAAGACAGATGAGAAGATAGAAAGAAGAAATCAAATCTTGGAAGATAAGTTGCGTATGTATGTGATGGACCAACAAAAGCGGCGAGAAGAGTTTTTGCCACTAGTAGATTTTTCATACAAGAACAACTATCAAAGCACCATTAAGATGGAACCCTTTGAGTTTCTTTACGGGTGACCATGTCGAACAACTTTGATCTTAGATCGAATTAAGGATAGGGTCTTGGTAGGACCAAAAGCGATCCAAGAAATGGAAGAACAAATGCAAACGATAAGACAAAGGATAAAAGAATTGCAAGATTAGTAGAAGAGTTATGTCAATGTGCATCGTGTTGACCGTAGTTATGAAGTTTTTGATCTAGTCTTCTTGCGGGTGAAGCTGTACAAGAGTTCAATTATGTTTGGAAAGGGTGCTAAACTCTATCATAGGTTTGTGGGACCTTTCAAAGTTGTGGAAAGGAAATGTTTCGTGGCCTATCGACTAGCCTTTCCTGATTCTTTGAGGCGTATGCACGATGTTTTTCATGTATCCGTTTTGAGACATTATGTTAGTGATCATACACATGTGATTGACATGAGTTATTTGTAGGTGTTGGATGAGGGTGTCCTCATGGAAGAGACAATCTGCATTCTAGACCATCACATTCGACAACTACGACGTCGAACAATCGATCAGGTCAAGGTCCAGTGGGGAATTTATAGTCCACACTTGGCTACCTAGGAGGACACATATGATATGCGCCATCAATTTCCACTTTTGTTTGATAGTTATAGATTTAGATATTGTCATATGCTTTATTTACTACATTTATAACTATGAAACTTCAGGATGAAGTTTAAGACAAGAGGGGGTGTATGTAACATCCTGCTCTTGAGATCACATGTTATTGATTTATTCTTTGAGAAAGGTATCTAGTGTAGTCTAGCTAAACAAATTTTCTAATTTAAACAAAACTCAATTTTAGAAATGCATCGGTCATTAAAAGGGAAATAAAGGGACAACTATGAGTGATTTTAGGAGCACTTTAAGGATGATTGAGTGAAATTGACTATTAATTTAATTAAATTATGTATTTATTAGTGAAATTAAGGGAACAAGTGACAAGTGTATGGGGAAAAGTCCCCGAGGTGTAGGATAGTCGGTGATGGAGTGTGTTGTTAAGGCACTCCATGATGTTAAAGTCATCAGTTCGAAACCTGCGGGGACAAAAAATCCAACCATTTTAAGGGTTGGTGTGGCTCAGGTCAGGTGCGATCCTCAAGTGATTTTGATGGCTTAGATTCCCCTGAGTCATGGTTTCTCAGCCATAGGTTAGTCCCACAAGTCACGAAAAAAATAAAAAACAAAAAAAAAGACAAGTGTATGCGGAAATAATTCTTAATTAAATTAAAAAAAATGAATTTAATGTGGAAATGGAAATTGGTCACCAAGAAAATTTCTATAAAAGAAATTGCTGAGAGCATGAAGGTATCATGAGCTGTATGAGTAAGCTTATGCTACAGAAATTCTGACTGGTTTTACCTGTGAGAGTTGGGATACCCAACATGAGAAAGAGAGTGGTATTTCTACCTTGTAAGGTGAGCTTGGAGTTAGAGGATCTCTGGTAGTGTCTGTGTGCATGGCCACTTTGCAGCTCGAGCGATTAAGGGGGAAGAAGGGTACCCCTGGTGTTGGTTGGGAGGTACCAGTGAAGTATCTATAGTTATCAAGAAGGAGGACGAAAGGATCACGATTTGACGAAGAACATCACCAAGCCCATATTCATTGGTTACATGATTCTCATTGAAATTTGATTTGTAAAAGATTTTTCTATTTATGTATGGTTTTATTATTCACTGCATATGTATAAAAATTCTCTTATCGAATACATTCTCAATGCATTTTGAATTTTAATAATATTGGTTTGTTTATTTATGGTTTTCTTATTCGTCAGTTATGTATAAAGACCATGTTACTGAATGCTTTCTCCTTGTCGCTTAAATCATAATAGTAATGGTTGTATGAGTAATGTTATAGAATGTCGTAGATATGATAAACCTCCATCATGAATTTTCTTCCCTAACCATTGAGTACCATAGAAGGAGTTATCAAGAATAAATTCTAACTTAGAACATCTTACCTTGCTATTCCTTTTCCCCAATCATAGGCTCTCTTCTTGTAATTTTTCTTGGAGTGTAAACTTCCATAGTTGGATTCCTCATGTAACCTCTCCCTTATTGTTTTTCCTTCACCCAATGATTTTTTAAATCATTTACTTAATTTTTTTTTTTTATTTAAGCACCCACTTCCCTATACACTTCTCTGCGTTTTTGCACCGAAACCTTATCCAGCGGTGGTGGAATTCACCCAACGATTTTACGAAACCACTCATCGAATTGTTGGTCTCTCACTCATCTTCATCACTAATGTTTCTACTTTATTATTATTGGGATGATTATCCCATCGATTTTTTCCTTTACACAACAAAGTTTCTATTTACCTCGGCGTAAATAAATCCCATGCATTCATGATACCTTCGCCAAGTAAAAAAAAAAAAAAAATTCCTGTGAGGAACCCACGTGATTCTCTACAAAAATATATTTGCATTCTTTTAGTATGCAGGTTCTAGATTACTTGTTGAGGAACCTATGTGAATTCTACCTATGTATCATTGCGGTTTTTTTTTGTAGTGGGGTCACTTTCTAGAGTAATTTTTCCTAATTCGTTGGGAGAATTTGCTACTTCTAACTGTCTTTGTTTTTCTTTGAGTTTTTATATCAGGTGAATTCACCGGTGGTACTCTGCATATTGGAAGGGGAATTAATTGGTGTTTATCTGTATTTGGGCAGGTGATTTCACCCCTTTTTCTCTGAGTTTTTGGCTTGTGACAGTGACTGTGCGTCTGGGAGGGGAACACTTTGCATGAACCCCATTCTTCTCTAGAAATTCCTTGTGATTAATACCCATTTATTCCCTGTGTTTTTGATGGAGATTCTAATATCTGTGGCCTCCTCTTTGATAAGGTAATATACAATAATCTCTCTGATATTTGCTTCACATTCCCAACAAATTATTGCATCGACTTGATCTGTGATTATGGGTGTATTAACACTTGCCTATTTCCCTGCAATTATGTGAGTCCTTATAGAGATATTCCTCCCGGGTTTGGTGATATCTCTTTGCAATCTTACCCAAGCATAACCTACCTTTTTCTTAAGGAAATTACCTTTGCGTTTCAGTTTAAACTGGAATGCAGTTTTCCTCAATGGATTACCTCTGCATTTAATTGATTTTGGGTTGCTAATTTTGTAATGGATGTTACCAGAGTTTTTGTTTTAAATTTTTTTCCTTAAAACCTTGATAATGACTTATGTGAAATTAAAAGATTTCCTTCTAAGAAGGCTTAGACTTTGACAAAGAATTCATAAAGGTAGATTACGCTTGCATGAATAATTGTTATTTTTGTTAGTGATCAATTTTCCTATAGACTCATTTGGGAAGAATACCTTAGAGATTCTTCTTGAGCAAAAGATATGAAATGAACTTACTCAAGCATTTTCAGATTCTTCTTGGATAAAAAAAAATAGACGGGAATGTCACCCTATGTTTATAGCCACAAAAAATAATATCCTAACTCACAAGTATTGATTACAAGTTCTTAGGATACTCTTTTTATAAATAAAAGCTTGTTGGAAAATTCATTATTTATATGGTTTTATGAATATAACAATTTTTGAAATAAATGTAGAGATAGAAGTAAAGACACCAAGATGATAATCAAGACATATGAGACATAAATAAATGATTTATTTCATTCCAATTCATCAAAGAGTCATTCTTTTTACAAAATTTCATGAAGAAGTTTTGGACCGAAGTCAAACTTAGACGTTCCTGATGAAACATACAAAAGGACATCTGAGAAAACCAAAAAATTGAACTCTAAAAGTTGGATCAACTTGCAAAAGATTGATGGCCAATCAACTCTGCACAATAGCCTTTGAGAGTCATGAAAACTAATTCACAAATAGACAAGTCTACATAGACTATCAAAGATAGATCAACACCTCTGAAAAACAAGTTTATGGATGATGTAATTCAACCATGAATCTTGTTGTCTACAATAAGACCCTGCTATCATAAAAAATAATTAGGCTTATGATCAGTTAAGGAATGAATGAAAACTAAACTATCTTAACATAAACTCAAAGAGAAAACCTTAGTATGCTTCTCCTTCTATCCTCCTCTTGTTCCTCCCTTTCATTTTTCCTTTAAGCAATTTGGAATTAGTTGAAGTAGTTGAACTACGACTTAGTTAAGTTAACTAATAACTAGACCAATTTTTAGTTAAGGGGGGGAAAGTAATAAATTATAATAAGGGTTTTAAATAAACAATAACTAGTAGGTGGGACACCTTGTGACTCCCTTTAGATTTAAACAATCATAACATAGCTAATTAATTTAACAACATCCCTCCTTGTGACGCCCATAACAACATTCATATTTGACAATTTATCTCAATGATATTTTCAATTATTTCCAAAATATATTACCAATATACCCAAAAAGCATGTTGTCCAAAAATATGAATTCAATTGTTCTCAACAATAAATAAATGAATAAAACTTAAAATCTGTATTTTCCAGTCTGTGAGGCAATCTTTCCCTTGTTGTTTTTATCACCTTTTAATCCTTTTGAATTTTCCTTAAGCTATGTGGAGACTTTAGGTCTCATCTCGCTGATCATATGAGAGAAATCATCCCTCCAATGCATGTGGAATGACACAGATTTATCAAAATCGTTTGAAGGTGAGGAAGGGGAAGAAGTGGCATTCCCATTGACAGGAGCATGGTGGGTCTCCATTTCCAAACTCTCATTTGAAGAGCTCATTTTTGTATGCATAATGGATTAACAAATAGTCCATTCAACAACCATACATGATAACTCTTTAAAGATATGAAATAGATTTTGGCTCAGCAACATATCATACTCATGCCATCCAATCCATACAAATTGTTTAACTATTGTCAATGAGCAGGGGCATGAACAAATGGTCCTGGGATATCCGAGTGGTTTCTATTGAGTGAAAAATGATAAAATGAGGGGGTGGAAAAAACATGGTTACTACTCACAGACAACACACAATCAATTGTAATGTAAACCAAGGAACATGATGTTGTAATCCATCCAAGAAACTATGATTTCAAACGGTTACAATACATAATTATCTTATCCCTAATTAAATTCTAAGAACGAGGAGTGAAAAATGGATATGGGAAGGTGAGGGGATTGTATTTAGTGAAAATTAAAATAATGGTAGGGAGGAGAGCAGATACTGTTCATAAAATTAATTAAGTATTCCATAATCATTCTATATCAACGCAAAAGGCCCAACACAAACCAAATAATTATTGTGTTTAATTTAACAACCACTGTGTATAGCTCAATCAATTTTGTGTATTATTTTCTCACTGCTCGCAATTAAACCATTAACACAGTGTCATCAAAACAGACACATGCCTTCCACAACAACCTGTAAGAGTTTTTTTTCTTCTCAATTGTTCTAATTAATATTTAAAATAGTTTCTAAATGAACACACAATCACTTGTTCCAATCCATTCCATCAGAACATCAACCCATGTCCATGAATCATTTCTTCAAATCAAACACAGAGACTAAAATGACACTCGATTCCATTCCTCAAGTTAATTTAATAATTAAGTTGTAATGAGATCATATTGTCACAGAATCTATGTCCATTTCTAAAATAATTCATGATATCCATCATCCATACATAGTGGACAGTCAAAACACAATCCTCAATCTATCTTGACTTGTCATTTAAATGCACAAAAATCACCCTTTCAATTTATATGATGATGTAAGATACATAGACCATTCAACAAACACAATAACATCTCTCTCACTACACATGTTTAATTAATCTGAATATAAACATCAACAATGATGAGATATCAATCTAATAAAGGGACACAACGACAATATGTCTGACCCCATTTCTCAAATCGATCAAATTGCAACAAAACCATATTGTTTAAAAACCCATAACCATGCCTAATGGTACGATAAAGTAATATCCAAAGCATATACAATGGATATCCATGCCAAAAATATCGTGATTTCAATATTCTCATTTGGCAATTTAAACACACAGTCACAGTAATCATTAATTGAACCTAACATGTTGTAGGAAGACCACACATATCATCATGCACAAAGAATTGATGTGACTTAATCAATTTAAAACTAATGTTGGGTTAAAAATTTAATGATCACAATGTAAAACACATCGAATGTATATCCAATTCCATTTCCAAATCAACCAATTAACCAAAACCATTGTCGACATAATCAACAGAGACGAGCCAATGACAGAACACTATTAATGATGCACCACCAACTCATAACAATCAACAACATACCCTACTGGACACAATGTAACATCTCGCTCTGGCGCACTTACAAAACTTATTCTTTGAGGACACTTGCTCGCAAGTGATCTGGATTTTTATGATGATAAAACTGTTTCCTTCATTATGATGCGTTAAGTTATATGACATGATGTGTTACTACCTTGATGTAGACAGGTGCTGCTGACTCAGTTTCA
>ML781230.1:533377-562208 GCA_009831015.1 Picea engelmannii
AACATCTCTCAGTTAAATTTGACAAGCCCTAAGAAAATATTCTACAAAAATAAACCTAGGGCGTAAGCTAAAAACCCTCCTAGGTGTTAATTAAAGTCTTATTAAAGTAAAGGGGATAAAGTAACGAGGGAATTAAATTAAGTAAAACCCATGGCCTTTAAATGATAAAGAAGGAATCAAATTTTTAAAGTGGGGAAGTATTAAAGGATAGGAATTTTTAAATATATTGAAAAGATAAAAAACTGCATTTATCTTTTGGGTTCAAAAATAAAAATAACAAGAGAGAATTAAATAAAAAAAATTAAGAAACTTAAGGAGTAAATTAAGGAGTAAATTAAGGAATGATTAAGGAGTAAATTAAGGAGTAAATTAAGGAATGATTAAGGAGTGATTTAAGGAGTAAATTAAGGAGTAATTTAAGGAGTGATTTTGAGGAAGTGAGGGAATTTGAGTCTTTTAATTATTAAAAGAAATTAATTATGGAGAACGAGAGGCATGTGTGACACTTGGACGACGGAGACTGTTTAGAGGGTTGTCATTAAAAATTAATTAATTAATGATTTAGGGTTTTAGGTTAGTCTCAAAAATTGCTATAAAAGAAAGGGAAAGGAAGGAAGAGGGGGAGGACGGTTAGCGTAACGTTACGCTACCGAATTGTAGCTTGACGGGTTGCTTGTGAGGAGTTGGGTATATCTCAGCTGTGTTGGAGTGGTAGCTCAGCCGTGGAGGCGAGCTGAGACGCTAGTCTATCTCTGGTTCTTGTGTGGCCCCTTTGCGGCTCGGGGGGCTAAGGGGGAAGCAGAGTACCCCTAGCGTTTGGCTGGGAGGTACCGGTGAGTTTTCAGCGGTTGGCAAGCGGAAGCGACAGGGAGAGCGGACAAGGCACGGCGTGCAGGACGTCAACGAAGCGGGAGTTAAGGCAACGATATGACTCGTATTTTGGTAGACTAGAATGCATTACGATTGCCTCTGTGAATAAAGTTATTTACCTCCATTACTAGCGAGATGATGAGAATGTTATGACTAAATTTTATTGAATAAAAATTGTCCGAATTAGTTCTGGAATAAGTTCTGGGTTGCGCTGACCAACACATTTTCCTATATGCTATGCTGCCAATCTATTGCTTCCGTATATGTTTGCGCTGTCACAGGTTTTCCTGGCGAAATTCCTGATATCGTAGGTGGGGTTGGCTTCCTCCTGAGTTTAATTTTACAACTTCAAATCCATCTTTTAAAACTGGTTGATTCTGTGCACAATTTGGGATTTTGGGTTCTCAATGACTGTGGTTTTATTCCTCTGTGGGCACGCTCAAATTTTGTGGGATTTTGTTCTCTGCGCATGTTTTCTGGATGCTTTGGTTAAATGATTGAGAAATCGTCCCTGGTATTTCCTGCGTGATTTAATGCTGAGACTTCACTTGGGAATTTCGTGCTGTCTTGTTTTTCTTTTACCCGTCGAAATTTTATTCCTGGACTTGTTCATTCCTGGCGAATTCCTTGGCTTCTTTGGTATTTTTGCTCTGGCAACTTGCATGGCAGTCTGTAGATGCGTTCTATCTATAGGGCGCGTTTGTTTGAGGTGAATGAATGGCATTCACTGATACCTTGGGCGTCATGGTCTGCGTCGTTATTACTTACCACACAATTGTTTATTTCGTGGGCATTTTTTTTTATGCTGAAATTTAGTTCTGTGCACATTTATGGCCTGTGCGTTGGTGCGGGATAGAGGTCATTTCGCCTGTACTTTGTCCATCTTCCGGAACTGATTAAGTTGTTTTCCTTCCTTGGTTCCTTTAAACTTGATTCGTGATCTCAAGCCTGTGTTGTTGTTGTGACTGGTCAAAGTCTATACAGAGCTACTGACAAACTTTGATCCAGTAACGTGTTGAACCTAACCTCGTTGAAGGGACTCGCCTGGTTACTTGTAGCAGGTTGTAGTTAGACAGTTTATCTAGCAGCGATAAAACGAAGTGGTGAGATATTTCTTATCGAAGTTTTATTGTACAAATAACTTTCAAGGCGAATTCTTAAATCGAAATTATCCTTCGTACCAGGAAAGAAGCACGAAGAACCTATTATGACGAGAACCCTGTTTAAATGCATGTTAAATCTGGACTGATGGTGGTCTGCGTGTCTAGACTGCATGTGTTGTGCAGTAATCTGCGTCTTCTGGTCTGATGGTGGTCTGCGTGTCTATACTGCTTGTGTTGATGGTGGTCTGCGTGTCTCTATTGCATGTGTTGTGCAGTAATCTGTGTCTTCTGGTCTGTTGGTGGCCTGCGTGTCATTACTTCATACGTTATGCAGTAGTCTGCGTTGACATCTGTGTATGCGCTAGATTTTTAAAACTGGTAATTAGTGTATGCGTGATGCGTGATATGAAGGTAAATGGTTGTTGCACAAACCTCCAAGCTAACAATCGACTTGATTGTCCACAAGGCTTTTAATTCATGCATTTCGAATTACCTATTTACGGCTGTTAAATTTTAATGGCGAATAAATTTTATATTTCTGTAATGTGTACATATGTTGAACTATTGCAGAGACATTAGTCTAGGATTTAATTTTAATTCTCGATTTCTATTATTGAACTATTGCGGGGACATTAGGATCAGAATTACGTGACGTTGGGAAGATATTTGTCTTTTGTATTAGGGTTAAGTTGATTCTATATTAATATCCTTATGAATGTTAATAGTCATTAAAGCTGCTACATTGATGGTTTTATTAATATTAATGGTTAATTGTAATAGTTCAATGTTTTTATGAATAACTAATAGTTAATTTAAATAACTTACTATTAAAATTTTTATCATTAATAACTTTAATGTCAATAACTTAATAACATTAGAAGCACTATTGATGATTACTATTTAATAGTCTTGTTAATGATTTTATCTTCATCGACTATACTCATCATTAAAGTAATGTAAATTATGACAAGCACATTTTACATAATAAAGAATTGCATAGGTTGCACAACCTCAACCTAGTAGACACATAGATTAGAGTATACTTTTGTTTCTCAAGTTAAATTCCTTTGAGCCTAGTGTCTTATCAAGGAGTTTCTTGATAAGTTGATAAATGAAAATTTGAACCAACTAAGGAATTAAATTAAGTAAAACAATAATTTTTTTTTTATGTTATGTTCCTTAAAAAAAAAAAAAAAGTAAAAAGAATTTTTTTTTTTTACATGTTTACTAGAATGGTTGTCGTATCGAGGAAGGTCGTTACACACAATGGTTCCTTATATAAAAAACCAGGCTTGAGAAGTCAAGGGTTTTTTCTATGGTCCAACACAGGGAGACTGGAGTCGATTCCCCCAACATCAGGTGAGATCCTCCGAGATCAATGGTGCACACACAATGTATACCACCAATAAATTTGTAGACAGGGTGACAATTCCTGTGATAGGAGAGATTATGAACATAGGAGAAAGGCTTCATTTTGGTCCTGTAACAATATTTAGAACATGCATGGTATAACTCTTGTGGTTTTCCCAATCAATTGAAGAATGTTGAGATAAAACCGAGCTGAGAAATAGAAATCAACCGTAAGAAATACCTTTGGCATAAAAACTATCATAACCCCTTTCATAAACAATAGTAATATGAACGAACCCATACCCAAATGAATGATACACAGTGACACAAAGTGTTTCAAACCCATCAAACCCCATAACAACGAACAACTAGGTATGGTGATAAGAAAACATGGAGACAACCAACGAATTTGGACTAAGTGAAAACCCTTAAAACAAGACTAATAAGGATAAAATAGATCCTTCATGGCTTCTAAGCTCAGAATGATCAATGAAACTATAAATTCAAACATTATTGGAATGAAAGCACACCAACCATTCATTCTAGAAAAATATCACAAATCTGCACAGTTGCTAGACGTAAGGAAAGCATTGACCCATACATCACCAATAAAATATCTATTTCATAAACAGAGAGGGTTCATGGATGGCGAAAAGACATACCTGTAATCATGAAAACCTTAAAAATGTGAGTTTGGTGGAATAGTTCTTCCTCTGCTTGAAAATAAAATCTTAGCCACAACGAACAAAATTGAACAATAGCCAAGGTGACTTCTAGTGGAAGGGGTATGGAGTGACGTGCAGTAAATGCACGTCGCCTCCATCCTTCAGTCATTCAATTCTTTAGTACACGATAGACCACTAATCCATTAATTCATTCAATTAAACCATGCATCGAAACCAACATCAACTAATTTCCAAGTGCACCACCCTATGTCAAATTAACCACTGCCAACCATACTATAGCGTATATCAAATGTATATTCATATAACTGAATAAATCGTATAGACATTAACCCATTATCTAGGACCAACAACAATCCATTTAAACTTCAAAATTCATAGTGCAACATCGTACAACATAGTAACATAGTTCATCTCTTGTGCATTTATTCGCATTGTCTTATTTCGTTTCAATTTCTCTTATTTATGGTTACTAGCATGTATCTTTTGCAAGTGGCACAAGTAATAATTGAAGGATTAAATGGAAAGCTAACAATGGATATCATAATCCATTTCAACATGACATTAGAGCCTATAATGATAGAACAATCATGCATTATCCAAAAATCAAATCATCCATTTGTCACGAATAGAACCAACATTGATCATCAATAATGCTCAAACCTGTAAGCAATATTGAACAACGGTAAAAAAAACATCAATAAGAACCATATTTGATCCTCCAATCTACAAGGGGGTCCCACCTAGTAGTATTATATATATTGTTAACTTATAATTAATAGGATTTAGAAATACTTTGCGAGTGGAATCCTCATTATGATTTTAATCGTCAACAAGTCCCATTTTTAAGATGATAGAACTAAAGGTGATAAGGAATTACAATAGAATCAAACCACCCTTATTTATTATAGTTATCCTTATTTAAATGAATAAGGATATAGGGAGTTATAGAAGAAATAAATATCTCTACTAAATTATAATTTAGACATGTGCCACGAAAAAAAGAAATAGAACAAAAAAGAGAGAGAATTTCTATGTCTCAAACTTAACTAGAATTACATGTCTATATACTTAAATTTTATCATAGACCAATGTGTGCACAATATTCAAAAGTAACTTCAAAATGGAAAAATGAAAGGAGAATTGTTGGACTCATGGATATGTAGCTACTTATTCAGTTGAATTGGGTAATTAGGAATTTATAATCTCTTACACCATTGAAAAATGTGATTACCCTCGTGCACCTTGAATTAAATTGACAATCACTCTTGTGCCATTGAATGATGTGATGTATGTTGTAATAGAATTTGTTGTGTACCTTGAAATCAAATAGATGATTGCTTCTGTGCCACAAAAATAAAGTGATTACACTTTCTCCTAAACCTTTGTCGTTGTATGATTGATGAAGTATTTACATTTTATTTCACCTTTGAATTTAATGTTGATTCAGTCTTGCATCATGAATCAATTGCTAATTAACTTGACGTCATGAAATTATGTCGATATATCACTGAATTAGTAACTAGTTTTCTCTTGCACCATTAACTGAGTTGACATGTGATCATTCTAGAGTTTGTTTACTCTCATGTGCACAATGAATATTTAATGTTGATGAATGCTTGTTAGAATTGGATACAACATGCGACCTGAATTAAATGTTGATGTATGATTGATAAGGATGATGTAGACACTTGCGCCATGAATAATTGATGATTAGGATTGATTGATTGATCTAGTTGATGTTGGAATTGATTGTATTAGTGGGATTTAGACGCATGCTTGTTCCTCAGAACAATCACCAGCCTTGAGACCATAAATGGTCAAAATCAATTGAATCATGGGCTTGAGCATTGCTTATGTCTCTTGGAGGGCCTAACCTTTCAGGGTAGGTTGGGCAGGCAGTCATTTTAATATTCATTATCTGATTGATCATTGATTATAAATTGTTTCAAGATGATTGTGATGTGTTAAGCGAAAATGCTATTTATGTTTATCTATCTCTATCCTTTTTGTTGATGCATTGAATGCATCATTATTGATTTCAATTATGAGTAGATGGTAATGATTTTACTTATGATGTCGTTGATTTTCCATTGCTATGATTTATATGGTTGATGTTAATTTCCTAATGCAAAGGAAAAAACAATTACCCTTTATTCTTCACTTTCGTAGTCATAATGGAGGGGGCGCCACAAAATATCACTATTATCTAAAAATCTTACAAAGTCTGATATTTTTAGTTATTGAAGTTGAGTTGGTGGTTTGTATATTGTATTTTGAAAACAATTTTTTTTTGTCTGGATATTGAAAATGTCTTCCAAGATCGTTCCTGTAATTATAGATAGATCAAATTGTAGAGTATGGAAAGTAGACATGGAAATCCTATTGAAGAGTAAAGGACTATGAAACCTCTCAATGAGGTGAATATCCAATCATGTATGCAAAACAAAGAAATCGCAACACATTTTGTAGCACACTGGTGCTTTAATTGTTTTTATCAAATTCCAAAATGGGTCAGGATGAAATTTGATAAGAAAGTAAACAAGGATATCATCTTCCTCCACAAATAATTTCAAAGAAACCAACTTCATATTTTTGGTTTTACGATCAAATTTCTAAAAATAACAGCTACAAAAAATTCTGTAGCGCCCTCCTATAAAACTGCTCTACAGATTCCGTAGCGCATTTTCCATTTTTGTATAGGTGATTCTGTAGTGCATTTTATGTGTCTGGATAGGTGATTACATAGTGCGAGGTGCTACAAAATCTTTGTTTTTTTCTGTGTGATGCAACAAATATTCAAGAAAACAAAAATTCTTATGTGATGGATTATGAGATTGTAGATGCCTCCATTACGTGCAATTAGAATATTTCCTTAACACTTCAATTTTGAAAAAACTAATCACCATAAAAAAAGGATCATCATAATCTCCAATTTCCATCTTCCTTCCAATTTGTAGCAGATTCTACAACACCTGTCCGAACTAGGAGTATAATTCAAATATTTGATAAAATAGTTAAACAGCTTTAAAGACCAAATCTAAATTATTTCCTTTTAAAAGATGGATGCTAAAAACAATGATATCGACTGACACTAGCTTCATAAATGCACTAATAGTAATGAGGGAAGATACACTCAATATGCACTACCAAATCTCTTGATTCATCATTGTTGCAAATATCACCAAATTTTCTACTACAAATTTATGTGCTAACATTTGGCTCCATGGGGGATGAGACGCTTCTTGTGAGCTGCTAAGAATTTGTAGACCAATGGCCTTATCCATATTCATCATTGTCCAAGAAACCTATATGTTGATTAATTTTTTTGGTTTTCATTGATGTCAATCCTTGAAGAAATTTTGATAGCGAATTCCGATAGCACAAAGGGTTGGGTAATGGACCCAAGTTTTCTTGATGTATAATGGTATGAATTTTTATATATTTGTAGGTAAGACTATTCTATATGGATATTACATGTCATTCCATTTCTGTTGGTATGTGGAATGTCACATAACTCATCACACTTTGAGATTTATGGCCTTACGAAGTTGGAGGACCCTCATATGTTGGCGTGAAGCCCTAAAATGTCAAATAAGTCAAAGTGCTTGCAAAGAAGAAATTATTTAAATAATAAAGTGAAGTGACAAAGTCAAAGAGGATTATTTAAATAATAAAGTGAAGTGACAAAGTCAAAGATGATTATTTAAATAACAAATTCAAGTAACAAAGTCAAGGAGGATTGCTTAAATAGTAAAGTAAATGGAGAACTTTCTAATTATGGAAAGTGGTTATAAGAAGGTTAACCCTAAAATGAGAAAAATGGGTTAATTAGTGAATTATTCAAGTGGCTATTGGATATATGGAAAAGAGACAAATTGGGGAAAGTTGGACATAGGTGACTATGTGGACAAAGTGGCTATGTGGACAAAGTGGTCTAGAAGATTCTTCTAAGGAAGCTACATGAAAGTATAAATAAGAGGCAATGATCACTCATTTCAATCACACTTGAGCATATTGAATATCTAAATGTGATTGAGGTAAACAAAGGATATCTAGGCTTAATTTCGGATGGAAGGTGATGTAAATAAGGCTGAATTTGAAAGGAGGATAAATTCCTTTGATGAATTTTTCTAATGTATGTTATCTACAGGTCATCTCACCATTTTCGTAATAATGTTTTTTCTAGAATTATTCAGACCGTGAAATTTGGAGGCGATTCAGGAAACATATTGAAGTAGTTGTTGTACGAGTTTCAACTTTTGGGTAGTTGTATTCTTAGAGTTACACTTCATGGAAAATAGGGTTTGTGGCTAGTCCTAAAACTAGTATAAAAGAGGTGTTTTGGATAAAAATGTCATAACTTCTTCATAACAGATCCAAATTCAGTAAGAAAAAATATCTTAGTTAGAGTACATTATGTAGTATTCTATGTAAAATTTTCATATCCATACAATAGATACTTCATGAGGGGCACACCCTACAAGTTCTCTCTCTAGAATAAGCCAAAATTTAACAAGGTATGCCATTTTTTCTATAACTCCTTTTCTGATAGGTTTTATGTAGTGAAACCTCGAGGAATTTCACATAACACACTAAAGAACATTGTGTACTATTTTCATATATTTATTCATTACATGTACATAGTTATGATTATTTCAAGTTAGGGTTGTTGACTAATCCAAAACTAGTCATGTGAGACTAGAGTAAAGTTTGATGAAAATGATAGTCTCCTGTTGTTAAAGTTAAGGATGGTTTGTAGGTTGAGGTACAATTTTGTGCATGGTTGATGCACTTGTTTATGGTACAAGTTGATTACAGGTTGTTTGGTACAAGTTGGTGCATGGTTGATGCAAGTGTTTATGGTACATGTTGATTACATGTTGACGTACATGTTGATGTATGTTTGATACATGGTTCAGGTTATTGGTACATGTTGTTTGGTGCGAGTTTATAGGTACAATTTTACAACAATATATCTCACAGTGATAGTGTGACAATGGTTCCATCATTCTACTTATATGTTAGGGCGGTTAGATGGGGAAAGGACAGGTTTTTGTAGCCACCTTTCGATTGTAGTCGGAGAACATAGGGGATTGTAGCTTCCTTCTGGTTGTAGCCAAAGAATTGGGGATTTGGAGCATCCCTTAGGTTGTAGCCTTATAAACTAGGGGGTTGGAGCCTCGTTCTGGTTTTAGCTGGAAAACAAAGGAAGTTGGTGCTTCCAATGAATGTAATTATTCAATACATATAAGAAAAAACATTCTATGGTTTTCTCCCACTTTGGGTTTCAACGTAAAAATAGAGTTGTACTGTGTATGTGTATGATTGTTGATTTGTTCATTGTTTATTTAATCTACAAATATTTTATGATAATGCTACATTGATATAACACTTGCCTTATATGGTTAAAAAGGATTAGATTTCTAGAGCTACTAATTCACCCCCCCCCCCCCTCTTAGTAATCCAACACTGTATGCTCGAGAGTGCCTTCTCTCTTGATTTGAAACTGAAAAATATCACATACTAAAAAAAATTCACTACAAACACGTAGCTTGAGATCCAAGCTCTATCTTTCCTACTCCTGCTCTATCCAACTACTTCCTCTAGATCAAGTTAAATCATGCTTCCAATAAATCCATACAAGAAATTGATTAACAATCCAAACTCTTTGTATGTGTTTCAACAAAATGAAGACTAGAACAAAAATCAACACTTGATTGTAAGTTTGATTTTTAGATTTATCATGAAACAAATCATGAAAAGAAAAGAAGGGAAATTATGAAAATAAAAGGTTACCTCGGCTTGATATTGTTCCAACTGAAGATAAAATATTCTCAGCATATTCTCTTTCCCATGGAGTCTGCAACCTTCATCTATCTGCAAATATGAACATGGTTGTAGACTGATTTCACTACTAGTCATGGGTTGTTTGATGTTGTCTGCATATCCAGGATGTCTCATTTCCTCAAAATATTGTTCCTTAATGAATGTAGAAAAAGGATCTATAGTATGGTCTTGAAATTCCTTCATATCCTCATCAAATTCTGATTCATAACTTTCATACACCGACTGGCTGCTCCTTAAGTCAACAAAATGTGATGTAGGGATCTTCTCTTTCATCATCTAAATACTCATAAAAAATAGGTTGTTCTTGGTTAGTATTTGAAACAAATTTTTCATCATAAGTCAGGCTACTAAAGACATATGTTTCAAGAACAAAAATATCCACTGCATTTTCTTGATAAGAGCAACAAACAAAATTTTCATCGGATGTAGATGAACAAGGAATAGAAAGAGTTGATTCCTCATCCAAGGCATCCCCTTCATCCTCACAACCTTCATGAGAATCAATTATATCCTGAACACGGTCTTTATACTCCTCACAACAACTATGGAAAATTAACTCAGAGGAATAAAACTTTTGAGAATGAATATTGAAAGCAGCATGAAACTCTTTGAGTGAAGAAATGATAGAAGTTTCAAGAGAGTGGTACCAAATAAAAACATGTCCTTGAACAAAGTACATAAAAAAATTCATATGTATGTATTCATGTTGGATTTCAAGCTTCTGCATCAAAGCATGAAATTTGTGAACATGCTCAACAGGGCTATCATTCTCACCTTCATAAAATTTGGGCAGCAAATCTTTCCCTTCATCAATTTGAGGCACGGGATGTGGATAACCAACAATGGACACACAATTTAGTGGGGAAAACCTCTTGGCTAAGATAGACTCTATAGCCATTTAATTTGTCTTATTCTAGTGGAGTAACCAATAGATTGTGAACAATGGAGTCACCATGGTGAATGTGAAGTCTTGAAGGTTCCCACCTTCAGTCACCATCTAAAGTTGGAGTTGTGAAATGTTGTTCTTCCCAAGGATATTTTAGATCTGATCAAATTCATCCCCAACAACAACACCAAAAATGTTAGCACTAAGAATCACCCTTAGACTACTAGAGTATAATCCTAGTACCCATTAAAAAAATTATGAGATAAGTCTTAATTTTGGTGTCAAATGGATAGAACTCAATTCAACAATGTAAAAAAAAAGGAGATTCTGGATGAAGTGCATCATCAAAATAGGTCTTTTTTTAACTTAGGTCAACATTTTTAGGATTAGTGTGGATAGGAGGAAGACTTAGTAAGAAAATGAAGTGAATCTACCACTAGCTTCAAGCTATGCCAACAAAAAAAAGAAGAGAAATGATTCAGATACAAGAAATTCTTAAATCCAGGCAAACAAAACTCTTAGAAAGATATAAGAGTATAACAATCAAACATCCATTGTCATACAACTACAAAACATCATTTGAATCCTTCAATTATAGTACAATTTCATAGTGAGAGAGATTAAGATGGAAAAAAGAAAGCTATCTTTCATTAAACAAGATTTCATCAGATCTGATACATCAAAACCATAGTAGGCTTTGTTTCATTAACATCACTAAAAATGTATTTTACATAAACCATTTGAACCTAAAAAATTAATTAAATTTAAAAGGGTGGATCAACAAGGAAGAGAAACAAAGATAGAGGGCAACAAACTATCAACCGAAGCATTCCGTTGGGCATGGAGTCAACACATCCTATAGATCAAAGGCACTCAATCTCATACTAGACCAAAAGGGATATAATTGATGGATGGAGGTATAAGAAAGAAAAAAAAAAGAAGAATATCATCCATAAGATATCATTTCTACAAAAATGACTTAAAATATAACTAGAACAGAGATCATGAAAGGAGACAATTACTACAAATCATTTGCAGCTCATGAATCTCCTTCCCCATGAATAGCCATTGATCTTCAATTCCTACAATTTCATTCAAGAAATATGACAAGATAAAATGAGAAAAAATAACACAAAGTCTTATAAGAAACTCTCATGAATCTCTAATGGCAGAAATGTTAATTACAGCAGGCTCTCGGGCTTACAATTGAACAACTAAACTGCTCCTCTAGTTCTCTCCTCTCTTGGATCATGAATCCAACCCCTCTCCAAAAGTTCCCTCCTCTATTAAATAGAAAATAGCATCCAAAAATCCTTAGGATCTTTAATCCCATCTCTTTCATTGGATTCTAAGCCTTGGAGGTAGGTGACAATAGTCAAAGAGACAAATATCTAACAAACTGCTAATGTTCAGGAAATTGTTGGAAGTCATTAATAAATTGTTTCCACCTCACTGCATGAGTTATTTAATGGAGATAAAACTTAGATGTAGACATCCTTTGACATCTAACTGGTCCATGATAATCCATTTGAACCATCCTTGATAGGTGGCAACCTCCCAACAAGGAGAATATCCAATCAGTTATGCAAAACGGAGAAATTGCAACACATTTCGCAGTGCACTAGTGTTTTGATTGTTTCTCTAAAATTTTGAACTAGGTCAGGCTGAAATTTAGTGAAAAAGTCAAAACAGATATCGTATTTGTGCACAAAAAAACTCAGAGAACCCCACTTTGTCATTTTGGTTTTACGATCAAATTTGTAACAATAACTGCTACTGGAAATTCTTTCGCACCCTCATATAAAACTTCTCTGCAGATTCCATAACACCTTTTATGTGTGTGGCTAGGTGATTCTATAGCCCCTTTTCTATGTATGGATAGGTTCCATTGTGCCAAGTGCTATGGAATCTCTGTGTATTTCTATGTGATGCAACTACTCTTCAAAAACACAAAAATTCTTAGTTTATGGATTATGAAATTGTATATGCCTCAAGGAGGTGCAATTAGAATATTTCCTTAACACTTCAAGTTTGAAAAAAATAATAACCATAAAAAATGGATCATCATCATCTCCAATTTCCCTTTTCCATCCAATCCATAGTAGATTTCGCAACGCCTGCCCGAACTAGGAGTAGACTTCAAATCTTTGATAAAACACTTAGACAACTTTAATGACCAAATCTCAATTATTTCTTTTCAAAACATGGATGTTGAAAACAATGAGATCGAATGACACCAACTTCATAAATGAAATAATGGTAATGAGGAAAATGCACTCAAGATGTTCTATGAAATCTTGATTCATCGGTGTTGCGAAATGACCAAATTTTCGACTGCAAATTTATGTGCTAACAGATGGAAAGAAGGATGAGGTTGTGGGGGTCATGACAACCTATATATCATGAGAGACTCATTAAATATTTTGTGGAATTGACTACCCTCATCAATTCTATAAGAATATGAAGATGTTGTTAGATAGGGTTAATGAAAACCACGTCATGCAGCTGATGAAAGAGTTGATTTCTCTCGATCCTCATTCTTTTGACATAATAGAGGACTATTTGGCATGTTTCAAGGAACTACAATTGAAATTGTGTGAATGTGGAAATAATTACTCGAAGAAATATGAACATATAATCAAGCTAGCCCTGATGAATTCAAGAACACCAATCAACATGTTCATTTCAAACTTCCACACAAACTAGTAGGCATGGAAGGAATATGGTAAATATTACACCTTTGAATTTTTATATGTTCTTTTGATTACTTATCATCATAAACTACTCAAAAAAAGAAATGTCGGTGATAAACATCAAGCATGCACGTTCAAGGGAAAGTGAAAGTTGAATCACATGGAAAGAGGAAATTTCAATACCCCTACAGAGAGAACTAGATGCCTCAACCAGAAACCTAAAGGGAAAACATATGCACCTCGTCAAAGTCAAAAGTAGAAGACATGGTAGTATTGTGGAAAGACTGGACATGTGGATAAGGTCTTATACAATAAGAGAGCCAATTTAGAGGATAAGATTACACTCCTTGAAGGAGACATGTCCATTGTTCGTTGACCCACTAATAATTTCACATTCCAAATGTGAACATGTCATTCCTTATGGTCTCATTCTATAAAAAAAAAATAGGTAGTTGACTCTAGGTGCACTCATCATATGGATAAGGATTTTTCCTTGTTCAAGTCATTGAATAAAGAAGAGGAGAATAAGATTTATGTTTCCATTGATTTTTCTCTCGATACTGTTGGTCAAGGTGATGTATCATGTCAACATGGAATAATTATCGATGTTTAAAATGTGCCAAATCTCAGTGCCAAATTGTTTTTTATTTCTCATTTAAAACAAATATGTAATATTGTGGATTTTTGGTCAAATCGGTTCTTTGCTCGGGATTTGAAAAAATATCTATCCCCATATTTTTTCTCAACCCAAAGGACAATATATATAAATTATGTGAAACAAATTGAATCAACATAAAACTACATGTTGTTATTGTTCACACTAATGGATGAAGTCAAACTTTGCATGAATGACTCAAAGACCAGAACTTTTGAATTTTGTAGTCAATGGAAACTCAAAAAATGGATGTTGGTTTACCTAAAGTGTATCCCTCTAATGGATTTTATAAATCATGTGTCCTTGGAGAGAATCATTACGAACCCTTTGACTTTAGCAAAGCTTGTCCAGCATTAAACCTCCTGGAGCTATTTCATAGTGATGTTTGTTGCATCAATCTATATTCCCTAGAAAATGAAAGGTATATATTGACCTTGATTGATGATCTATCTCAATTCACTTTGGATTGTTTTCTTAAGAATACAAATCTTCTATTTGAAAATTTCAAAGAATTTAGAGCCTTTGCTGTAGTGTCCCCAAGGCCGAGCCCCGTTGCAAATCATGATATATGAAATGAATTGTAAACATGTCTATAGGCTGGTGAGCCATGTTTTGTATAAGCTAGTAGGCTTATGTGTTTGTTAGGCCATGGAGACTAAGTGTTAAAGGCCAGGAGCCTGCTTATGTACTTGTATGTATGCAGAATGATTGATCAAATATAAACACCGCCAGGTGCAGACCGACCATGATGAATGAGTGAAGGGGGACTGAGCGTCCACAGAGTGGGCAAGGGATTAGGGGCTGGAAGGTGGGAAAAAGGGGCTAAGTGTTGAGCCTAGGGGACTTAAGCCTGGGTATAATATTTTAATATTATTTTCCAAAAGACATGTGTATTTTATTTTATCCTAAGTTCCTGGCAAGGGAAAACGTGCAAAAGGGATGCATGCTATGGGAACACATGCATTTCCCAGGGTGACAAGTGTCAACCCTGGTGCATGAAAATATAATAGACGAGATGAACCATGGGAGGGGGGAGCTTCTCCATTATACCCGATGGTCTGAGGGTGAACCCGTTCGCCCTCTACAAGAATACCCTCATACAATCCCGAATCCAAAAACCGTGAGACTATCCCGTGATTGTTGCACCTGTTCGGGAAGTGCGTGTCTGGTTTCTCCCAATTGGCTATTGCGGCCACGCAGTGCTAGACTGCACATCGCATATTGGCCAGAGTAAGATTGTGCTGAGCTTGTGCATGACCTCTCTCCTGGTGAGGGAGGCGATGGTGGTTGGAAGAGGCAGGTTGTCAGGCCTGTGAGCAACTCTTTCCAGTTGAAAGAGTTTGCTGGGAAGTGGTTTCTTCCAGAGAATACCCAACACCAACTACGGGCTCTGATACTTCCTGATCTGGCCTGTTGCTGAGACCCAGAAAGGGAGGTTAGCACCGATGGACTGTGCATGTGAAGGTGTATACTCCCGAGTAGAACAGGCATGTGGGGAATGAGAGTCTGGTAGTAGTGGGTGTAAGATGGCATCTTTGGGATGAATCCTTCCAGATATTTCTGTGTTGTTTCCTTATAACCTCAGCCTAGCCTAGGATTCCTTGCCTTGGGGTGGAGCTCGATCCCAGCTCGGGGGTGATCCACTGTTGAGATGATGAGCAGTGTGGTCTAAGGCTAGGAGGTTCGTAGAAGGCCTGCACTTGGTTGGTGGATTTCACCACTGTTACAAGATAAGTATCTAACTATGTTCTTATCACATTTTGCATGACTATGCTACATAAATTATCATGATTTCCGCTGTGTATATGAATTAAAGGTATTTCATTACTTGAATTATATGTTTTTACTTTGAGTTAAAGGTATTTCATTACTTGAATGCATGTGATTATATAATGCATGTACGAATTATGTATAAGTGCATGTACAGATTGTTACATAGTGTGTTATAAGCACTGGGTAAGAAAAAAGGTACACTACAAATTGGTATCAGAGTGAAGGTTTCAGACGCTGAGCTTAGATGGGTCAGTGGACTGTTCATTGGATCGAGAATGTGAAGGGAATTTGGCCTGGCATGGCCAATTTTGGACCTTGGTTTAGCTTACGAGCTCAGGAGGTTTAGCAGTGCAGTGAAACTCCAGCCGATGTGGTCTACAGCGACAGGGAGACAGGTCTTTACATCAATGGTGTTAAAACCTTAAGATCTATTTGGGAGGGAAGGTGAGCCCTCGTGACCGTCAGATCTGGAAAAATGTGCGTAAGGATTAAAATTTCTTTGGAAAAGGCACATGAGTGTGGAAACCGCGATACGCGAAATCTTGAATTAGTTAGAAAATGTTTGAGCCGTCAGATCTCGACCAGAAAACCCGACAACCGTTGGATCTGTTGGGAGGTGTCTGAAGGTTAAAACCTCAGTGATTAAAGGTGAAAGCCCGAAATTGATCTAGACCATCTGAAATACAGAGGACACATGTCGTGAGATTTTCCATTTCAGGAAATCAGGAATCGTGATATTGGGAGTCCTCATAACAAGGGATCAGGACTTTCCATGTTGGAAACCCCGGAACAGTCGTGGACCGTTCAATTTGAGACGACCATGTGTTGCGAGACTACCCATTTCGAGGATCGGGGATTCGGAAGTTCCGATGACAAGAACTCGGACTTTCGTCATGATAAATCTTGACCATACTGTCGAGACATTAGCATGTGACTAAGTCCCGATGAACGGATGAGATTCCTTCAGGAAATCTCAGGATATGTAAAGACCGTACGATGCGAGAAAGATCTGATTGTTGGATTTACGCGTGGAATTTCATATCGGGGATTGGGTGTTAGAAATCCTGACATCACTACAACAGGAATCGCGAAATCATGAAATGCAATATCTCGACAGACAAAAGAACCGTGTGGGGGCCACAGGATCCAAGAAGTGGACAGGTGGCATGCCATTTCTGGTTTTCACAGCGAGAAGTCCCGAAAAGTTATGCATTTAGGATTCGCGATATCGCAAACTCCGAAACACCAAGGGATTGAGGGACCATTGAATAGTCAATCAAGCGAGTATATCGGAGAAACGACATATCGAGGATTCCGGTGACAAAGTGTTATGCATTTTGGAGTAGCGAACCGTGAACCCTGATAAGTGGGAGCCAACTGTCAGCCAATCAGGATTCAGAGAATCGGGAATCGCGGGGACAAGAAGTCCATGCATTGTGAAACTCTGAACCCTGAAACCCTGATGAGAGGTCTGACTATGGTCACGGGGTAGAGGTCACGTGGACCAGGAGCTAAGCCAAGAGGGATAACGTGTGAAGGACACATCGGGATTCGGAGAATCACGAACCCGGAAGACATGTGCATTTGGACATTGGGGAGTCTGAAACTCTGATAGGAGGTATGATTGTGGTCAGATAAGGGGAGGTCATGTGAACCACAAGTTTAGCCCAAATATTTAAACAAGATTTCTCCAGTACCGAAACTCTGAAATACCAAAAACCGAAGTTTCGAAACACCCGAAAAATATAGAGCTGAACAGAGCTCAGAAAATTCGTGAAATTGAAACACTTTCCTAAACTCGATTGTCACAAAAGATGAGGAATTGTCGAGAAAATGAAGGCTCGACAAATTCGAGTCATATGCGCATTATATTGCAGAAGACTGACGAGTACTAGAACTATTTGGAAATTGCCTCAAACGCAAAGAAATGGGAGAGATACACAATACTTCCAGTTCAAGAAACTTATTTAAAACGAAATGTCTTTTATTTTGTCCGAACTGGTTTATAAATATTGTGGATTGTCCATGAAGGTCTAATGGACTGACAACTTCGAATTGAATTGCACAGTGCGTGTGCAGAGTTCAACGAATGTCGGGATTCTAGTTAACCAACACCGAGTATGGAATGGGGAAAAGTGCAGATTAACCCTGAAATAGAAGACGAACGGGAAGGAAGGGATGTTAACCTGGGAGTCAAAGGATCTAACTCCAATGGGCATGGAAAAGAGAAGGATAAGGAAGAAGACATAATGAAAATCCTTGAAGGATTGCAAAGAGAGGCCAAGGCTCGCCGAGATGATAGCCGAAATCTCATGAAAGTCAAGGACCGACAGGGTGCATTAAACTTAAAATTTTTGAAGAGTTTGGAAAGAATAGAGAAGAAACTCGAGAAAGGAAGAGACTCAAGTATGACGAGAAGTCGCAGAACCCATGGGAGAAGAAGTAGTTCGAGGAGTGGTAGCCTACATCTTAGTTACTCCCAAAGACATTCTGACAGTAAGACACATAGTATTTCAAGCCCGTCCCCTACCAGAAAACATTGAAAGGAGAGATGAACAAGATTAAGCCTCCAACATTCGATGGAGAACATAAGAAGGAGGAAGATGCCAAGACATGGTTGCTTGGCATGAAGAAATACTTCCAACTACAGAATTATTCCACCCATGCAGAAGGAAGAATTGCAATGTACCAACTGAAAGGAAAAACATCCATGTGGTGGGATCAGTTTGTACAGGTGCAGCACATCAGAGAGAAAGAGGTCACTTGGAAGGAATTTAAGAGGTATTTCGAGGAGAAATACCTGACTAAAATATACTATGACAGAAAGATGAAGGAGTTCTTCAAACTCAAGTTGGGCAGTATGACCATTGATGAGTATGAACAAAATTTTCTGGAACTACTGAAGTATGTTCCATTCATCAAGGATGAAGTTGTTAAAATTCAGAGGTATCTGAGTGGACTTCCACCTTCCATTGGTGACAAGATTCAATATGATGATCCTAAGACTATGGAAGAAACAATAAGAAGGGTGAAATTCTTATACGAAAAACAAAGAGAAAAGCCTACCTTTCGGAAGGCTTGGGAGGACCAGAAGAGGTTTAAGAAAGAACAGAGGCAGAAGGGAGATAAACCTTCCTTTTTCAGAAACAGTCATCAGGGACAGCCATCATTTAGAGAGCCGAGAAGGACTGAAGAGGGAGCACAAAGACAGAGACTAACGCCCATTCAGTGTTGGGGCTTTCAAGGGAAACACAAGTACAGAGATTGTCCCCATAAAAATGGTAAGGCGAGAGTTGTACATATTGTTCAAGAAGCTGAAATAGTGGAGGACATGGGCAGTAGAATGCCAAGGATCTATGCAGCCCTGGACAATAAGCAAGCAGAATTTCAATCGCACATGATTGAAGTGGAAGGTATGATCAACAACCGACCACTTGTTATTTTGATTGATTCAGGGGCTAGCCATAGTTATGTAGATCCTAGAGTGGTGGAAAGTTTGCATCTAATGATGAGCAACCATGAGAAGTCTTGGTTAGTGCAGTTGGCCACAGGGACCAAGAGGAAGGTCACTGAATTGGTTAAGTCATGTTCAGTGGACATGAAAGGAATGAGCACTAAGACTGAATTGAACATTCTTCCTTTAGGCTCATATGATTGCTTAATTGAGATGGACTGGCTGGACCAGCACCATGCCCTTCTGGATTGCCGTAACAAGAGGTTCACATGCCTAAACAAAGAGGGAAATCAGGTAACAGTCTAAGGAATTCCCAGAGCCATGGCTGTGAGGGAAATCTCAGCCATGCAGCTGAAGAAATGTTACCGGAAAGGCTGTCAATTATTTGCAGCTTGAGTGGAAGAAGCATCTGAAGAAGTAGTATCAAATCTGGAAGACCATGAAGTACTCAAAGAGTTCAAGGATCTATTTCAGGAGGTACCTGGACTACCTCCGAGGAGGGACATCGATTTTTCCATAAATTTGATGCCTGGAACAACTCCAGTTTTGAAAGCTCCTTATAGAATGAGTACGCCAGAGCTGAAAGAGTTGCAATTGTAGCTCGAAGAGCTACTAAAGAAAGGTTACATTCACCCCAGCGTGTCACCGTGGGGAGCCCCAGTCCTATTCGTGAAGAAGAAAGATGGGACGTTGAGGTTGTGCATTGACTTTCGGCAGTTGAATAAGGTCACTATCAAGAACAAGTATCCTCTGCCGAGGATTGATGATATTTTTGATCAGTTGAAGGATGCAAAAATATTTTCGAAAATAGATCTTCGATATGGATATCACCAAGTGAGAATAAGGGATGAGGACATTAGCAAGACCGCCTTCAGAACAAGGTATGGTCATTATGAGTTTACAGTGGTGTCGTTTGGATTGTCCAACGCGCCTGCTGTCTTTATGTGCTTAATGAATGGAGTGTTCAGAAATTATCTGGACAAGTTTGTCATAGTATTCTTGGATGATATCTTGGTGTATTCCAAGACAGAGGAAGAACATGAACAACACCTGAGAATGGTTCTACAAGTGTTGAGAGAACACCAGCTGTACGCAAAACTGAGCAAGTGCTCCTTTTACCAAAGGCAGATCCATTACTTGGGGCATATAATATCTGAAGAAGGGATCGCTATGGATCCTGAAAAGGTACAGGCCATTCGAGAATGGCCCGTGCCAAGCAATGTGACAGAAGTTAGATCTTTTATGGGTTTGGCAGGCTACTATAGGAGGTTTATAGCTGGATTCTCAAGGATAACCCATTATATCACTTCCTTGCAAAGGAACGGAAAGAAGTTCCAGTGGACTGAAGAATGTGAGAGCAGCTTTTAGCGATTGAAGCAGCTGCTAACCAGTGCTCCAATCTTGAATATTGCAGATCCAGACAAGGATTATGTAGTGTGCACAGATGCATGTAAGGAGGGGTTGGGAGGAGTTCTCAACCAAGAGGGATTTGTAGTTTGTTATGAATCCTGAAAGTTGAAGGAGCATGAGAAGAATTATGACACTCACGATTTAGAACTAGAAGCAATCGTCCATGCCTTGAGGAAATGGAGACATTACCTCATGGGCAAGAAATTTGAATTAAGAACAGACCACAACGGTCTGAAATATTTATTTGATCAGCCAACCTTAAATGCCAGGCAAACTAGATGGTTGAAATTTCTGTGTGAATATGACTTTGATATCAAGCATATCAAAGGAAAAGAAAATAAGGTGGCTGACACACTCAGTAGAAAAGTGCACGAATTACATGCTACAGCCATTAGCATGTAAAGAACTGAGATTAAAGATAGAATTCTTGAAGCTGCAAATGTTGATTTGTAGTACAAAAGACTTGTAGCAAAGCTACAACAGCATGAGAAACCACAAACCAAGGAAATTTACACCTTAGGAACTAATGGTTTACTTCTGCATAAGAACAGAGTATATGTACCCAATGTCCGAGAATTGAAGTTGGCAATTCTAAAAGAGATGCATAACGTGACTTATGCTGGACATCGTGGATATCAAAAGACTGTGGCAACAGTCAAAAGCCATTATTTTTGGCTCGGTTTGAAGAAAGAAATTGCTGAATACATTGACATATGTATGGAGTGCCAAAAGGTTAAGGCTGAGCATAGACACCCAGTAGGGTTGTTGCAGCCTTTACCTATTCCTGAGTAGAAATGGGATGTGGTAACAATGGATTTTATCATAGGATTGCCCAGAACAAACAAGCAACATGATTCAATCATGGTGGTGGTGGACAAGATTACTAAAGCTGCCCATTTTATTCCACTGAAAACCACCCACAGAGAAACAAATTTTGCTAATATTTTCCTAAAAGAAGTTGCACGCTTGCACGGAATTCCTAAGAAAATTGTGTCTGATAGGGACCCAAAATTCACTTCGAATTTTTGGAAAGGACTGTTCAAAGGATTCAGAACGAATCTGAACTTTAGTACAATGTATCATCATGAGTCTGATGGACAGATAGAGAGAGTAAATAGAGTAATAGAAGACATGCTGAGAATGTATGTGATGGATAAACCATCAAGGTGGGAAGACTACCTGCATTTGGTATAATTCACCTACAATAATGGGTATCATGCGTCATTAAATATGAGCCCGTTCGAAGCACTTTATAGAAGAAAGTGCAACACTCTAGTGAGCTGGGATAATCCAGCTGACATAGTAGTAGTTGGACCTGAACTACTCAAAGAAATGGAAGATCAAATGATAAAAATCAAACAGAATCTGAAAGCTGCCCAGGACAGGCAGAAACGTTACACCGATAATAACAGAAACCATAGAGAATTCAAAGTGGGTGACCATGTTTTCCTGAAAGTGAAAACTAACAGGAGTTCCTTGAAGCTGGGAAGTTGCACCAAGTTGGCAGCAAGATTTTGTGGGCCATTTGAGATGCTGGAAAGGATTGGGCTAGTTGCATACATGCTTTCATTACCTGCATCTATGAATGTACATAATGTGTTTCATGTTTCACTTCTTAAGAAATATGTACCTTATGCTAATCGCGTTATCGATTGGACTGTGATTCAGGTGGAACCAGAAGGTGTCCTGCAAGTGCATCCTGTGCGCATATTGGACAGGAAAAACAAACAACTCCATAATCGAGCTATAGAGCTTGTAAAGGTCCAATGGACCTGGTACGGTCCTGAAGACGTGACATGGGAGCATGAAGAAGTAATGCAGGCAGAGTACCCGCATCTTTTTGAAAATTTTGAAAGACTTGCAGAGACAGTGTAAGTTGCATTGAGGACAGTGAAAAAATAAAGGGAGGGGGATTGTAGTGTCCCCAAGGCCGATCCCCATTGCAAATCATGATATATGAAATGAATTGTAAACATGTCTATAGGCTGGTGAGCCATGTTTTGTATAATATGGTAGGCTTATGTGTTTGTTAGGCCATGGAGCCTAAGTGTTGAAGGCCAGGAGCCTGCTGATGTACTTGTATGTATGCAGAATGATTGATAAAATATAAACACCACCAGGTGCAGAATGACCACGATGAATGAGTGAAGGGGGACTGAGCGTCCACAGAGTGGGCAAGGGATTAGGGGCTGGAAGGTGGGAAAAAGGGGCTAAGTGTTGAGCCTAGGGGCTAAGCCTAGGGGGCTTAAGCCTGGGTATAATATTTTAATATTATTTCCCAAAAGACATGTGTATTTTATTTTATCCTAAGTTCCTGGCAAGGGAAAACGTGCAAAAGGGATGCATGCTATGGGAACACATGCATTTCCCAGGGTGACAAGTGTCAACCCTGGTGCATGCAAATATAATAGCCGAGATGAACCATGGGAGGGGGGAGATTCTCCATTCTACCCGACAGTATGAGGGTGAACCTGTCCGACCTCTGCAAGAATACCCTCGTACAATCCTGAATCCAAAAACCGTGAGACAATCCCGTGATTGCTGAACCTGTTCAGGAAGCGCGTGTCTGGTTTCTCCCAATTGGCTGTTGCGGCCACGCAATGCTGGACTGTGCATGACATATTGGCCAGAGAAATCTTGTGCTAATCTTTCGTATGACCTCTCTCCTGGTGAGGGAGGCAACGATGGTTGGAAGAGGCAGGTTGTCAGGCCTGTGAGCAACTCTTTCCAGGTGAAAGAGTTTGCTGGGAAGTGGTTTCTTCCAGAGAGTGCCCAGCACCAGCTACGGTCTCTGAGACTTCCTGATCCAGCCTATTGCCGAGACCCAGAGAGGGAGGTTAGCACCGATGGACAGTGCGTGTGAAGGTGTATACTCCCGGGCGGAACAGGCATGTGGGGAATGAGAGTCTGGTAGAAGTGGGCGTAAGATGGCATCTTTGGGATGAATCCTTCCAGATATTTCTGTGCTGTTTCCTTGTAACCTTAGCCTAGCCTAGGATTCCTTGCCTTGGGGTGGAGCTCGGTCCCAGCTCGGGGGTGATCCACCGTTGAGATGATGAGCAGTGTGGTCTAAGGCTGGGAGGTTCGTGGAAGGCCTGCACTTGGTTGGTGGATTTCACTACTGTTACAAGATAAGTATCTAACTATGTTCTTATCACATTTTGCATGACTGTGCTACATAAATTATCATGATTTTCGCTGTGTATATGAATTACTGTTAAATGCTATGGATTGTTAATCGTAGCAGTGAAATTATATGTTTTTACTCTGAGTTAAAGGTATTTCATTACTTGAATGCATGTGATTATATAATGCATGTACGAATTATGTAGAAGTGCGTGTACAAATTGTTACATAGTGCGTTATAAGTGTTGGGTAAGCAAAAATGTACACTACATTTGCTGAAAATAATATGGTAGACCGATGAAGTGTGTGAGATCAGATAATGGTGGTGAGTATGTAATAGACCTTTTGAAGAATAACTAGGTTGATCTGTTATTGATTGTAAGTGGTTGGTCCCTCACACACATTACTAGAATGGAATTGCACAATGCAATAATTGGACATTAGTCGAAATTGATAGATTTATTTTGCAAGACAAAGATTTACCTCGTAACTTTAAGGATGAAGTAGTGCATTATACAAATTATCTCCTCAATCACATCTTGACTCAGGTTATTCCTTCGGTGACTCTAGTAGAATGATGATGTGGAAAAAATACTACAGTAAACCACGTTTATTGTTTGGATGTGTTTCTTGGGCTCATATTTTCGATGATTGCATAAAGAATTTGGATGGAACAGTTCATGCTTGCATCATGATGAGATACTCTAAAGAGTCTAATGTCTATCGACTATCAACTATTTGATCATGTAAAATGGAAAGTCCTTATCAAATGAAATGTATGGCTTGATGAGAAGTATTCTTGCATGATTTTGTTGAATTCCTCCTTTGGATTTATACAAAATGATCACTTTGATCTTTTTTTCTACTATGGTTCTTCTATTCCATTTTTCAGTTCTTTGACTGGAAAATTTAACTCTATTCATACTTGTAATAGAACTTCGATCTATGAGTTGATTATTCCATCGGTATCTACGATATCAATAAATTTAAATTGGTTTGACCTTTTATCGACCTTCTACAGTGAACAACAATTCACCCCTTTCATATCTACCCATATGGGATAGTAAGAAAATTGAAGCTACTAGACCTCATGTCCATGATATTTCCTTTGGACGTGTAATTTCCCCATATTCTTAGGGGTCATAAGGGAAAATTCCGCTATCCTAATAACTTCCCGTAGGCTGAGGAAAATGATTGAGGAAACATGATCTGCCTAGAAAACTTTATAAAGTTAAAATGGATAAAAAGGGGACATGGGTGCTAAGCTAATGAAAAGTCACTTTTAAATTATAAAATGGAGAAACCCATAAAGTGATTTTAATAAAAAATAATTAAAAGAAGCAAGCGGGAAAATAATCAAGAGAAAGTTCAAAGGGGAAAATGAGGGGTTTCTCCTGATTCTATCTTTTTTACTTGAGAAAAAGAATTTTTTCACTTGAAAAAAAGAAATTTGGAGAGTTCTTGGAGAAAGAGGTTTATTGCTACCCAGTTTTATCTTTTTATGGTTGAGTTTCTTAAGTTTGTGGTTGATTTTCTTTGTGTGGAAGATGATATTTACAATGTGGCACGGATTTTTCATTGAAGGGTGATTTCTTTATTGTTGTTGGGTGCCATCTATACTAAACGATATGTTATTTCACTCTTGGGTGCTTTTGTATTTGTTGGACGAATTCTCCTTTCATTTCTGGGTCGAATCATTTATTACTGTGCATCATATTCAGAAGAGAATCAAGTTATTATGGTTGTGCACTATATTCCATATTATGGAAACTTTATCCTCTAGTCTGGGCACATTTATCAACATTTGAATGTGTATTTCCATATTTGGACGCGTTGTCGTCAATTCTAGTCGCTTCAAACATCCTAATCTAGGAATATTTATCAATATCCAGGCCTTGTCTCCAGTTTGGTTTCATTTCTTATCAGTGTGAGTGTTATTATTTGAGTTGGGCGCATTCTCTTTCAATTTTGGGCCCCAAATATTGAAGTTGAGAATTTTAATCAGCAGTATGGGAACATATATTTTGTTTGGGTGCAGCTCTTTCAAGTTGCTCACAATATTCATTGGTATCTCATCCTCAAGGAGAAAACTTGATGAAGGAATTACATATATGGCAAGATATGAGCCCTTATCTATTTCAGGCATTTAATTCCTCTCATAAAAATTAACTAATAGTTGTCGTGTTTCTTATTTAAATATATATGTGTATTGTTGTTTATTCCATATTGCATATAGTAATTTCATCCTAGGATTAAGATTGAAATAATCAATCGATGCCTTTTAAACTCGGACATCAAGCAACTATAGCAGTGTAGAGGTCAGAATTACAAAAAGGGAAAGAGAAACAAGAGCAAGTGGTATCCAAGTGATTCGCAAGAGCGACCCTACCAAAATTATTATCCAACTGTAATCTGCATATTAACTGTTTGACGAAAATCTCAATTGAATATAAACAATTTTTGGGGGGGGAAATATCAAGTGCGAATATTACAGTGGTATTACAACATGTTCCGGGACAGTTGTGATTTTTGAGGGGTAGCTTTGACTCAGATTTACAAAACTAGAAGATGAAAAGAAAATCACTTATAGGAGATGTAGGGACAAAACACCAGAAACCCTTATGAACGTGAAGGGATGAAGTAGTGTTGGGTGAATAAGAAGTAGGAGAGGAAGCACATTCACGTTCAGGTAAACGAAAAGGGAACCATGGGGGATGAGGATGATGCTAGAATTAGTAGGCTACTTAATATTTTGAATTATTTGTCCAAGGTTAAAAATTTGATGATGGATCTAATGGGGAATTTAGCTGGTAATGCCTTGGGGTTACCAACCAAAAAAACCATAATGGTGAAATGATATATAACAATGGATAGGGAAGTCATTCTCAGACCACCATGTAGAGTCACCCACATGGAGACTCACCATGACACAATTTTTGGGGAATGATGTAACATGACAAGTGGTGCACGAAGAACATGATGAACCCTTTGGGTCATACTTGGAGAAGTATAAAATATTGGGGGATGATTTTCATTTATCTATGTCCTTGATTGAGAAACTTAAATGCATGATTTTCCTAGAGGGGTGGTGAAGGCAATGACAAAGAACTTTGAGTTACAACATACAATTGGGAAAGTCACCATTCTAAACTTTGATGGGTAGTCAAAATTCTCATGTAGATATTGGGTGCATAAGATGGATACATATTTCCAGCTCAATCAAATGAAGAAGGGATATTCCATTAAGTTAGCTACATTACATTTGGATGGTGAGGCCCATGAGTGGTGGTACTCTGGGTTAGTTACTTTGGGTCATGAAGGAATAAGATATTACCATGAATGCACTCAGTGATTTCAAAAGAAAGATCTATAGCTTCATTTCAAAGAGATGGCACAACTCTCATAAATAGGTAGACTAGAGTCTTTCATAACAGAGTTCCATAGGCTTGTAGTGAGTTCCATTAAGTTGGCTACATTACATTTGGATGGTGAGGCCCATGAGTGGTGGTACTTTGGGTTAGTTACTTTGGGTCATGATGTAATAACATCTTACCTTGAATTCACTTAGTGATTTCAAAAGAAAGACCTAGAGATTCATTTCAGAGAGATGTCACAACTCAATAGATAGGTAGACTAGAGTATTTCATAACAGAGTTCCATAGGCTTGTAGTGAGTTCCATTAAGTTGGTTACATTACAATTTTATGGTGAGGCCCATGAGTGGCGGTACTCTGGGTTAGTTACTTTGGGTCATGAAGTAATAACATCTGACATTGAATTCACTTAGTGATTTCAAAAGAAAGACCTAGAGCTTCATTTCAGAGAAATGGCACAACTTAGATAGACAAGTAGACTAGAGTGTTTCATAACAAAGTTCCATATGCTTGTAGTGATGGTCACCGACATATTAGAGGAACATTTGGTGATTTTATTTGTTGAGGGTTTATCTTAACCTTTGCGTGCTTGGGTCAAGGTTTATAAGCCTACCACCCTGCACGATGCAATCAACAAAACTAGGGACACACAAGATGTTGTTCCTAAGAGAAGGTTTCCTCCTAAACCAAATTTCCCCCATAATAACTAGGAGACCAAACCATTTCATAAGGATTGGGACAAAAAACAAAAATCGAATGAGGAGACAACCAAAGAACTTGGAAAGAAAAAGCTATGTTTTGGTTGGGCGGAGCCTTGGGTACCACGACACAGGTTTTTAGGGAAGGAGAAAGCTGGAAAGGGTCATTACATTGACGTTTATTATGACTGTGATAATGATGAGGATGAGGAGGAAGGGCAGGTACATGAACAAGGACACCAGGAATCAGGTGTGAACACATCACATGTTGGGGCTGAAGGTTTTGTTATTTCATCCATTTAACGACTTCCTATGTACCACAGATTTAGAGTGAGAGGGGTCATGAAGGTTCTATTATATGATCTATAATATATTTCTTTCTACAAAATTAATGTAAGAAAAACAATAGCCAAAAAATAGATTTTGGTACATGAATATGAAAGGTGAATGAATATTTTGAAGTCATTCTTGTGAGAAGAGTCATATTTATAATAGTGATCATTTCCTTTCATGTTGCTTCTTTCATTTTGTTACAGGTATGAACTAACTGAGAGGGGGGAGTGAATCAGTTAGTGTAGATTATTAACAATTTACTCTCAATTTTAACTTTGAATCATGAATCTTAGTGGCAGTGAGTCTTTACTGTGAATTCCAGAGTTAAAAACATAAAGCAGATAGTATAAAGAACAACAATCACACACAGCATTCATTCACAAGTATGAGACACAGATTTTTCAAGAGGAAACCCAACCAGGGAAAAAACGTCGTCTTCTTAAGATGTTCAGCAAGCTTCAACTTCGTTACATCTCATCTTTTATGAGCACCAACTCATAGAGGCTACAACCTCTGATTGCCAGCACCAACTGGCTGAGAGCACCAACTCCCACAGAATCCCAGCACCTACTGG
>ML781230.1:583549-650610 GCA_009831015.1 Picea engelmannii
TTCTTGATCGTAGCCTTGTTCAGTTGACGATAGTCAATGCAAAGCCTCCACGATCCGTCCTTCTTTCGAATGAAAATAACAGGTGCACCCCACGGCGACACACTAGGACGTATCAGTCCAAGGTCTAGCAACTCCTTCAGTTGTATTTTTAACTCTTGCAACTCCGGGGTCGACATCCGATAAGGCGTTCTCGCTATCGGTTCAGTCCCCGGTTTCAGGTCTATAGTAAACTCCAATTCTCTTTCCGGCGGCATCCCAGGCAACTCCTCTGGAAATACGTCCGCAAACTCCTTCACCACCGGAAGGTGTTCTAGACCTTCTGCTACTCCCTTGTCGTTGAGCACAAGGATCGCATAAAGCTTGCACCCCTTGCGCATACTCTTCTGTAATTGTAAGGAAGAGACGAATCTCAGGGATACTCCCTGGTTCCGTCCTACTATCACACGTCTCTGTCCTTCATCATTGACTAAGCTCAATCGTTTCGTCTTGCAGTTGAGTATCGCCTCATGCGATTCCAACCAATCCATGCCAATCACGATGTCATAAGACCCTAAGATCGTGACATATAGGTTGACCCTCGTGACGAACTCTCCCAAGTTAAGGGCGCAGCCCGTAACCTTTCCTCCAACCTTCTCTTTGGCTCCCGAAGCCATCTCTACGAAGCTAAACTCGTCCTCTTCGACTGCCTTTACCTTAATCCTTTTCAGCGCTGCACCAGAAATAAAACTCTCAGTAGCTCCTGGGTCTATCAAAATACTAAGGGTCTGGTCAGCGACAATACTTGTCGTCTCGAGCACTGTAGACTGGTGCTCTGCCTGGCGGTTATTCACCGCTGCATGAATCCGATGGGCCTTGCCCATATCTCCCACTGTAGCGGGTCCGGCTGATCCAGACGCTCTGGCCCTCTCCATAGGACAATCGCGCTGGTAGTGTGGCTCCCCACACGTCCAACACCCCTTCTTTGGCCCAGTAGTCCTGGTGCCCGAAGTAGAAGATGACTGCCCACCGGTCTGAAACCCTGGTCTGTTCTGCTGAACAGGTCTAAACTGCTGCTGCGGGTGATGCTGCTGCTGCTGCTGCGATCCTCGGTAGGGTGTCCGTTGCTGAGGCGGTGGTCGTCGAGGCGTAGTGAACGTGGATCCCCTCTGGAAGCCACGATATCCCGACGTATGTCTCGCCGGTGTCTGATGCTGTGGTGCACCAGCGGAACCCTGCCCTGCTGGTCTCGATGGAGTCCTGGTCGGACCCCCGCTGCTAAGTTCCTCCTCTGCTATGAGTGCCTTTTGGACAGCATCGTGCAAGGTTTGAGGCATCAGAATCCTTACCTTTGCACGTAGGCTGCCATTAAGGCCAAAGACGAACCTGTTTACCTTGAGCTTCTCAGTGTTCAGATGCGGAGCATACCGAAGCAGCTCCATAAAACGTGCCTCGTACTCGGGCACTGTACGACCTCCCTGTCGCAACGCATTGAACTCATTGAGCTGACGCTCAATGAATTCCTCAGAGAGATATCTCTCTCGGAACCGTTCCTCGAACAGTTCCCATGACACGTCTTCAACGGCCATGTTTAGCTGCGGCAGGAGCGTCTTCCACCATAGAAGGGCGCTCCCCTTTAGCTGGAAGACCGCCATGCAGAGCTTCATGTTGGAGGTATAGTCGCGAAGTGTGAAGCACATCGCCATATTCTCCAACCATGCCTCGGCGGCTGTGCCGTCCGGGGCACCAAAGAACTCAGGAAATTTCACCTTTTCCAGTTCGCGGTGAATACTGCCAGTAACGGCCGATGCGCGCGGCGGATCCTCTGTAGGTGCCGGCGCCCTGGCCTCCTCTCTGTCTAATCTACTGATCAGCGCCTCAGACATGCGCTGGAAAGATCTCATCATCCCCACAACGTTGGAAACTGCGATCTGCTCCTGTCCAAGGACCTGCTCACCTCCCTGGGGGTTAGACCCCTCAGGCATGGATGCTGCTGGAGGCGTCACGCCTCCTCCCCTAGCACCCCGTCGTCTGCCTCCGCGGCGTCCTCTAACCATGATTACCTGCACACAGACAAGCAGCTCAATCAACAACAAAATAATCAATACCATCATGTCAACGGAACCCGTAGTGAATCCCAAGTCTCGGGTCGAACCCGCTCTGATACCATATGTAACGAACCGCCTCGTCACGACAACCATTCGAGTGACAGGTGCAAAAATATATATATATATATTTTTATTTTTTTTTGTTTCTAGAAGTGTGTGTGTGCATATGTACAAGGAAGCAACCACAACCTATTCGACTCCGCGTCGCCACATGACGACGAATATGACGCAACCAGGATGAACATAATATTATGACCAGGACGCACGATACGTAACCACATGCATAAAAGGAGATCACACGACAAGTAAAACTGACTGCTAAATATGAATGACCTCCCGCCCGTCCTAACCTTGCAGGGTAGGACGGGCGGGAGGTCATTCATATTTAGCAGTCAGTTTTACTTGTCGTGTGATCTCCTTTTATGCATGTGGTTACGTATCGTGCATCCTGGTCATAATCTTATGTTCATCCTGGTTGCGTCGTATTCGTCATCGGGTGGCGACGCGGAGTCGAATAGGCTGTGGTTTCTTCCTTGTACATATGCACACACACACTTCTAGAAACAAAAAAAAATAAATATATATATATATATATATTTTTGCACCTGTCACTCGAATGGTTGTCGTGACGAGGCGGTTCGTTACAGATCGAGATAGATCATGAACCGTCAATCTTATCCCATTGCAAAATCGGGGATCAGGAGTTGGACGAGTGAAGGAGACTGCTCTCTAAAACTCCGATACGCAAAATCCCGACATCACATATCGCGAAATCCTGAGAGGATTGAGAGCGTCCATCTTAGAGGACAAGTGGCAGCAGATCCAAGCCATCACTCCATCGACATTTCATAGTTCGGGATATCGGAGGTCTTGTTGATGAAAGACACTCCACAGTGAAAGTCACGAAATCGTGATTCACGAAATAGCGATAAGATCACAACCGTCCATTTGTTTGGACACGTGGCGGACATCGAGGAAACCGTCGGCATCTCGACAATCGGGGTTCTCAGTTGACAGGGAATTTGGAGTCACAAGTTGCGAAATCGTGAAACGACGAGGAACGTCCATCTTGACGGGATGCGTGGCCTAAATCCAAGGGCTCTGGAAAAGTCCCGAAAGGGGAGAGTCCATCGGCACATCGGGATTCGGTAAATCACGAATCCTGAGGACAAAGGATCGGGTTTCTTTATGGTGAAAACCCCATAAACGATCAGAGCCATCCATTTTGAGGAGACATGTGGGCGATATCGGGAGAACCAATCGGCACACCGGGGTTCGACGTTTCACAGATCCTGGATATGAGGTGTCCGAAACATATCAAATCGCTAATTCGCGAGGAGAATTCAGGACCATCCAATATAGGAGGACGCGTGGCGGAGATCAAAGCAATCGAGAAATTTCCTAAAAGGAGAGGTCATCCCTCATGAAATCGAGAATCGAGAAATCAGGGATTCCATGGAAAAGAGGTCCAATGCATTTCGACCTTCGAAACCCCGAATCCCGATAAGAGGTTTGACTGCAGTCTTATGAGTTCTGGTCATAAGATCTGGACTGTTAGATCATAGGAAGATCTGGACAGTTGAATTGTCCAAATTCTATTTCGCATTTCAGCAATTTTAAAGACAGAGAACTGGAAAATCCTGTAGCACTTTAACATCAAGGCGTGTGGTCACATTGCACGGTGACTAAGGCCAAATTTAAGGCCGATAAGCTCTCTTCAGCCATCGGCAAATCGACGTTTAGACGATCGGAGGTTGGCAAGACAAGAGATCGAAGGACTCGTATAACGAAGTCCCAACGTCAAAATTGTGAAGCCAAAAACTCACAAAATCTTGAACGCAGAGTTCTGAAGTTATTGCAAATTACACACAAGAGACAAGTAAGTAAGAATTTTTCTTTCTGTTTTGTTCAGTTTTAAAAAAAAATAAAAAATAAAAAAATATGGCGTCGTCTAGCAATTTAGGACCAACACAGGGTTCGATTCTTCTTGGAAAGAACTACAAGTTCTGGTCTCTTCGGATGAGATCATTCTTGCAAGCACAAGAGTGCTAGGAACCAATGGATCTTGGATATGTGGAACCAGATTTAGGAGCCCTTTCTGCTATGTCAAATCCGCAGAGAATTGCTCAGGCAACACAAAGGAACAAAGAAAATAAATCTAAGTTTTGGATTCAAAATTTTGTGGATAACTCAATTTTTTCAAAAATCACAGGCGCTGGTACTTCAAAACAGGCCTGGGACATCATTAAATCTTCCTACCAAAGAAATGACAAGGTCAAAACAGTGAAACTACAGACCTTGAGGATGCAATTCGAGACTCTAAGGATGACAGAGTCCAAAAATGTGGATCAGTTCATTACCAGAGTCATGGGCATCGTGAACCAGATCAGACTGACTGGTGAAACCATCACTGATCAACGCATTGTTGAGAAAATCCTTAGAACTTTACCAAAAAAATTTGAAATGGTTGTAATAGCAATCCTTGAATCCAAGGATTTGTCAAGTTTTTCAACAGATGAATTAATTGGTTCTCTGGTGACACATGAGACCAGACTGCATCTCACAGATGAGTCAATCTCCAATGCTTTCAAAACTCAATTCTCCTTCAGCAAAGGGAGAGGCAGAGGAAGAAGAAGAGGTCACCAAGGCAGAGGGAACAATCAAAGTAACCCTCACTCCAGTGGAGGTAACAAACAACAATATCCGAATCAAAATTTCCAGCATCAAAGAGGCAGAGGGAGAAGATCAAATGACAAATCAAGCATACAATGCTATTACTGCAAAAAGTATGGGCACTATGAATTTGAATGGAGGAAGAAGCAAGTAGATCAGCTCTCAGGTAGAGCACATGTGTCAAATCATACGGGAGACACCTCAAGAGGTATGTTTCTCTCATGCCTCAAAACTGAACAACAACCTAAAGATCTCTGGTTGCTGGAGAGTGGATGCAACAATCACATGACAGGTAACAAAGAATTACTTTCATGCATTGATTCTTCAATCTCATCTGACATTACACTTGGAAATGATTACTTAGTCAAAGTTCAAGGAAAAGGCATTGTTCCTATTCTTACTAAACAGAATGTAAAGAAAGACATAAACAATGTCTATCATGTTCTAGATCTGAAACATAATTTGCTAAGTGTAGGACAACTCATTGAACATGGCTATAAGGTAATTTTTGAGGGAGCATCTTGCAAGATATATGACAAAATACCAAGCAGAAAATTAATTTTTGAAATTCATATGACTCCAAATAGGATGTTTCCCCTTACCCTTAGAACTGCAAATCTGAGTCAACCATATGCACAAAGTGCATTCACCCTGAATGAAACAATGGTTTGGCATACAAGATTTGGACATCTACCATTTAAGAGTCTAAGTCTTCTTCAGAAGAACTCCATGGTCAAAGGTCTTCCTATATTTAAAGAGAAAATTCCCCCATGTGAATCTTGCATACTTGGAAAACATAAGAGAACTAGTTTTCCATAGTCTTCCACTCAAGCCAAACAACATCTTGAACTTTTTCACACTGACCTATGTGGCCCAATGAAAACAGAGTCAATAGGTGGTATCTTTTACTTTCTAACGTTTATTGATGATTTCAACAGAAAAATATGGATCTATTTTCTCAGACACAAGTCTGAAACTTTTGCAAAATTCAAAGAATTCAAGGCAGAAGCTGAAAAACAGAGTGGCAAATATATCAAAGCACTCAGGTCAGATGGAGGAGGAGAATACAACTCCAGAGAATTTGAAAATTTCTGCAAATCACAAGGCATTATCATGCAAACAACAACCAGATATACTCCACAACATAATGGAGTGGCTGAAAGGAAAAATCAGACAATAATGAATATGGCAAGAGCACTTCTTAAAGAGAAAAGTTTGTCAAATAGGTTTTGGGCTGTAGCAGTAGCATGCTCAGTGTATCTCCTAAATAGATCTCCAACCACAAGTCTAAAGATGAAAGTTCCTCAAGAAGCATGGAGTGGGACAAAGCTAAATGTTTCACATCTAAGGACATTTGGATGCATAGCATACGCTCACATACCTTCCAAATTAAGGAAGAAATTGGATGACAAAAGTGAGAAATGTATTTTCACTGGATATAGTGAAACATCTAAAGCTTACAGGCTTTACAATCCAATCACCAAGAAACTAATTCTCAGCAGAGATGTAAGATTTCTGGAAAATCAATTATGGAATGACTCAGAAAATCAGCAGATGGACAGTCAAAGTACATTGCTGCGAAGTTCTGAAAACCCAGAAAATTCAGAACAACAAGTACCTCAAACTACTCTTCCAAGATTGCAGGTACAAACACAACCTGAAAATTCTCAGGATAACTCAACTTCCAATAGAGAATCATTATTTGAACCTCAAAATCAAAGAACTCGAAGTTTGAGAGAAATCCATCAGCAGTTGGATGACTTTGAACAACACAACCTTTTTTCTTTAATGTCATGTCAACCTACATCCTTTAAGGAAGCAACTAAGGAGCCACATTGGGTTCAAGCCATCAACCAAGAAATTCACTCCATTGATAAGAACAAGACATGGGATCTTGTTGATTTGCCAAGTCACAAGAAGAGTATTGGTGTCAAGTGGGTTTACAAAACTAAACTCAATGAAAAAGGACAGATCAAAAAACACAAGGCAAGACTTGTTGCCAAAGGATTCTCACAATAACTAGGTATTGATTATGGTGAAACTTTTTCTCCAGTAGCAAGATTAGACACTGTCAGGACTCTATTGGCCATAGCAGCCCAACACAAATGACAAGTATACCAGATGGATGTCAAGTCAGCATTCCTAAATGGTTTCTTAGAAGAAGAAGTTTATGTCGATCATCCACCTGGATTTGAAGTCCAAGAGCACCCAGCCAAAGTATATCGGCTGCAGAAAGTCTTGTATGGCTTAAAGCAAGCTCCAAGTGCTTGGTACAACATAATTGACAATTATCTGATCAAAAGTGGTTTCAACAGAAGTCAAAATGAGCCAACTCTTTACACCAAAATAGATCAGCATGGTAAAATTTTGATTGTATGTTTATATGTTGATGACATGATCTATACAGGAAATATTGAATTAACAAATTTTAAACATGCCATGCAATCTCAGTTTGAGATGATAGATCTTGGCATAATGAAATATTTTTGAGGGATTGAGGTTGATCAATACCCCAAAGGCATTTTTGTCTATCAGCAAAAGTATGCAACAAACATCCTCAAAAGATTGCACATGGAATGATGCAATCCAGAAGAAACCCCTATACCCATAGGTACAAAATTGAGCAAGAATGATGAAGGTCCTACAGTGGAATCTACCCTGTACACAAGTTTAGTAGGCAGTTTGTTGTATCTTACAACAACTAGGCCTGACATTTTGTATGCAACCAGCCTTGTTTCCAGATTCATGGAATCCCCCAAAGATTCTCATTGGAAAATGGGGAAATGAATTTTGAGATATGTTGCAGGAACTCTCAATTTCGGCTTATGGTACACTAAATCTGATAGTAATCAACTTTCTGGTTACACAGACAATGATTTTGCAGGCAACCTAGATGATAGGAAAAGCACATCTGGACATGTTTTTCAACTGGGGATGAACCTAATCTCATGGGCATCAAAGAAGCAGCAAATTGTTTCAATATCTTCTGCAGAGGTAGAGTATGTCGCTGCTACCTCAGTTTCTTGTCAAGTTGTGTGGCTGAAAAGAATATTGAAAGATATGTCACATACATAAAAGGATCCAACTCCTATTTTCTGTGACAATACTTCAACAATTGCTTTATCCAAAAATCGTGTGTTTCACAAGAAAAACAAACACATTGACACTCGTTTTCATTTCATATGCGAGCTAGTCAATAATGGTGATATTGCACTACAATTCTATGGTTCTCGAGATCAGCTTGCTGATATCTTTACAAAGCCACTAGGAAAATGTGTTTTTGATTTTCAGAGACAACACTTAGGCATAATTAATGCTGATGTTTGTAACTGTTGAGTTTAAGAGGAAGTGTTAAATATAATGTAACCTCAACGGGCTAACTGTCCACTGCCAGTCCTGGCCAACTGTACTTTCTATTCTTGTTTTTCTTGAGCCTATTTAGCTCAGCTATTTCCCTTTGCATAGTAATCTTCTTCTCATTGTACTCTTCTTCATATATTCTAATATATTGTTTTCTATTCTATTCTTTCTCTCTGCATTTCTTGCTTCACAATTTATCACTTTCAAGTCAAAGTTGTTTTCTTGAATTATTTTGTGAAAATCATATATTCGTATTCAAAGCTTGTGGTGAGTTGTTTCAACACATGCTTTGCATGAAAAGAGAGAGGGCTACCTCAAGCTGCCTCCTCTCACTCTAAATCACGTTTATTATATATATATATATATATATATATATATATATATAAATGAGATTAAGAGTGAGAGGAGGTAGGCCTCTCTTTTCTCTCACGCAAATCATGTGTTGAAACAACTCATCACAAATATTAAATACTATCATTGCATGCTAAACGAACACAAGCACCCAATTTTTTCATTATCTTCAACATATGCAGTGATGTATGGCACAAGAACCCAATTTTCTCATACTTAGTGGCTTATAAGGATAAGCATATTGCATACATAGGTATTACAATCTTTCATATACGGAAATATATATCATATACATGGTTACTAAAATCAAAAGAGATACTAAATCCATTGGAACACAAAATTAATCATTTTATGTACATGGTTATGATTATTAATGTAGATTCAAATACTCTAATACTCTCACATTTAGGTCGTGTGTAATATGTAAAATTAATTTCATTAATTTCTTTAAAAGTGATTATTCATTCTTTTTAGAACAATTCCTTCTAACTCTTTGTGGATAAATTTCTTTCTACTAACATGACGTCATATCTTATCAAATGAGTACTCTGAGAAGTGATCAACCCAAGCAAAGATGCAATGAATACTTGATCTTTATTATTACACGCACAAGAATGAAATATCTTAATTATTTCCTTTATTATGAATGATAAAGATAAATGTCTTTGTAATTAACATATGTGATGAAAATTATTGAATGATTTATGTGAGCCGGCTCACATATATGTGAGCCGGCTCACACATATGTGAGTCGGCTCACACATATGTGAGTCGGCTCACACATATGTGAGCCTGCTCACACATATGTGAGCCTGCTCACACATATGTGAGCCTGCTCACACATATGTGTGCAGGCTCACATATGTGTGCAGGCTCACATATATGTGAGCCGGCTCACATATAAGTTAGTAGGATCACATATGTGAGCAGGCTCACATATATGTAAGCCTTCTCACATATAAATCAGTAGGCTCACATATATGTGAGCCTGCTCACATATCACAATTATTATTATAACTATTCATCAAATTTAAGTCAAAACCCAAAACTACAACAATAATGATTACACTTAAAGGTTAGAACCATCATACTTGTTTCTCAAGACAAAATCACAGATGAAAATTATTGAATGATTTATACATTCCACCATTATTATTATAACCATTCATTAAACTTAAGCGAAAACCCAAAACTACAACTATAATGATTACACTCAAAGGTTAGAACCATCATACTTGTTTTTCAAGACAAAATCACAATTAGAGTTCTAGGAGACTAAATATATTAATATCACCAAATAAGTTTGGTCATAGCTACCATATATATAATTATCTATTTTTTCTAATAATTTCCAATCCCAATTCAATTAGAAAAAAAAAATTAAAAATACAGCTTTAAAGTGTATTCTAATATTCATATCTAGAATTTTTCTAAAATATTAAATCTTAAAAATTATAGCATTTGCTACCAATATAAATTAACATGAGAATTGAATAATAATGAAATTGAATGGAGGTAATTAAAAATAATTTGTGTCAATTTACAAGTGATACTTACTCTCAATTTATATAAGTTACTCACCGGTAGGTGGTTCCTCAATTCAAGTAATGCTCCATTCATTAACTCTAATTTCCTTTCCATTTTCAACTCGAACTAGTTTCCTTTCAACTATATCTGAGGAAAACCTTTCAACTATATCTAAGGAAAACTTATTTCTGTCATACCCTAAAGACATATGGAATCATAACTAGTTTAGGGTGATGAATATAGTTATCATGGATTTTACCATTCACGAGTAAACATAAAAATTTGTAACGATATCTTCCTTCTAGATCTTATTTAGCATTGCAATTAAGTTATTCATGATGATAAATTTTTTGCAACATTTATATATCTATATACATAGTGAATTTATCGACATCTCCTCCTCATGCAATGGAATCTTAACTAGTTCATCCCGAAGGTCAATTTGAGTTATGTGGATTGTTTACGAATCTTAAATGTATCGATGCTCGGAAATAGGGATTTATACCAATACATTGTGCCCCCAACTATAAAAATACATATATTCTACAACTGGAGACTCTCCTTAGTTGAGACTCCATGAATCCATTAAAGATTGACTAGTTATGGTCCACACTCATTTGTTTGAAAGTTGGAAATGATTTCCAAGTATCCTAAAGGATGTAATAATAACACACATCATATATATCAATATCATTTAAGAAACATAATATTTAATTGCATAATATTACGGGTCACCCTCTAAGGATATTTATTATTTGTGTGCCAAGATAGATTTCTCCGAGATAGCTAGATCCACTTGTGTCTCCCTTTACTAACCAATATCTTGCACCACTTAGATCAGCACAATCATGCCACAACACATGCATGTAGATATCAAATACAATAATTAGAATATCAACACAATTCAATTGGTTTCTTTAATCTTTCACAATATTTAATTTGGATTCCATGGACATCCTCTTCCTGCAATCGAGTCTACACGGGAGTCCTACAGGTCTAGTTGACCTGGAACAACTCATCGTTCATCATAGATTAAGTATTAATTTCCTGATACAAACATAGATCTATCATAATGCATATGCTAATAAACTCGACAATTAAGAATATCAAATACATAATGTCAATCAAGTACATTCCACATGTCAGATATATAGAGAACCATCATAAACATGGTCACCAAACTCTTTAGTCAACCCTTGAATTAATGTCGTAATCTTTCTGAAAGAAGAGTTATGTGGGGAGGGGAATTATAGGTAATCAAAGGTGACAATTCAAATAAAAACCATATTTGTCCTTTGTAAATTTGGCTATAAAAATATTGTTAGATAAATATTAAGGACAATTAGTTTTTTTAGAACAAATTATCTACTACATTTTCATCCTTGCATATATCTTCCTTATATAGCATTCTCTATGTCTCAACATTTGGTATTAAAGACCTCAATCATGGCCTTATCTAGAATTGATTTATAGTTCCTTCCTTGGGATTCATCATCCCTTGCTATGATATGATTTCAGAAGAAAATAAGGAATCTCATTCTTACATCATGCTTAAGGTACTCCAATTTTTCAAAGAAATGATGTTCTCCTAGGTTATGGTGCAGTCTCATGCATTTAAGTTAGAGATACATATCTCCCTCTGTATGTATGGAACCCTCATGTTGGGTGAACTACTTCATTCACTGATTCAAAAAATCAGTGTATATTTCAAATTTGACAGTAATATCTTACCCTCATGTTGGGTGAACTACTTGATTCGCTGATTCAAAAAATCAGAGTATATTTCAAATTTGACTGTAATATCTTAGAGACTGCATGTTTCAAGAAACAAAGAGAATAAATTTGTAATAATATATGTTTTGGGAAGCCTCATGTTGGGTGAACTACTTAATTCATTAATTCCTAAAATCACTGTGTATCTCAAATCCTACTCTAATATCTTAGAGACTGCATGTTGAAAGAAAAAAAGAGAATAAATTTGTGAGCATATATGTTTTGGGTGAATGTACGTTTTTCTATCTCATTTTATTTTTTCATTGAACCAATTATGTGTTAAAACTTGACATTGGTTTCTAGGTGAAAAGCCATAATCAAGTACCAGGTGCAAAAGACATTATTCATTCAATATATCGTAGACTTGGAATATTGTAAAGAGAGTAAGATGTTCACACCAAAATATCCTTTACCATATGTGGAAGTTTAGAGAAGCCTAATAGGAACTAATTCAATTGTTCAAAACCCAAAATGTAACTATCAACATGCAATGAAATGTATATATGAGTTGATAGAAATAGTTTCACACATGGCCTCCTCCCTTAAACCTATTATTGTTTCACGCGGCGAAGCAGCCAACCTTATCCATGGCGAAGTGACTAAACATCTTTTCGGATATGTAAAAAGTAAACATTTTGCTGTTTCCTATATATGTAAAAGGGACTCAACAATAAGGGTCAATTTATTATTTCATATGATTTAAAACAAGATTAATTTCCCTATAACCATTTTATTAATTAAATTTATTTATTTATTTTTCCATTTTTGTTTTGTAGCGACCTTTTTTAAATGACAATGCTTATCAATGTTTGAAAGAAAGAAAACATCTAACCGGTACAAAAATGATAAAATACTTAAGAATGGGGCCTTCTAAAACTGATGTTATAAAATTATATGAATCAAAACATGAAAATGTATTATACTTAAAAAAAACATTGGTAGTTTAGAATAATTTAAAGAATAAAGGTTTAGTAGATTAACAATGTATTTTTAGGGGGTAGAGAGAATGCCTATTAAGATATGTCCTACTTAAAAGAACACAAATATTATGAGTACTGTGACATTTACTATGGAATGAGATGTAAAAATAGTGACGCAATTTTATTTTATATTTTATTTGAATTAATTTATTTAGTTTACATTTTATTTGAATTAATTTATTTCGTCTATAGGTGTATATCTATTGAAAACTTTCATATAAATTATTTTTTAGTTAAAAATATGCAATATGCTTGTGAGATTTAATGATAGAAGAATATATTTTGTGGTGTTCACAAATTAAAGATCATGCTTTAATATTATAACTCTGACCTTTCACATTCCACATAATCAAGAATAGTATTTTCAAATTATCTCTTGGCATTCATCAACCACTAGTTTAAATGGCTAATATAGCTACATACAAGAAAATAAAGTTATCATTCATCAACCACTAGTTTAAATGGCTAATATAGCTACATATAGAAAAAAATAAAAATTTGAAAATTTAAAACTTAAAAAATAATATTAAAAATTCAAAAATTAAAATGATAAATCCATATAATATAAAATAAATTAAAACAAATGTTATGAGCACTATTAAATAAAAAAAAAATGACTAAACCCAAACATAGAAGGACTTAAGTAACTTCAAACTATGAAAACAATAATAAAAAATTAAAACATATAATACATATATTCCTTCTCACAGTTAATATCAAAACAAATATACAAATTAAAAACAAATATACAAAATACTTCATACACATTAATAATTTTAAGGAGAACTTATAAATTAAAAAAAAAATACAAAAGATTATATAATAATTATTAGCATAGTGACATTTTTTTTTTTTATAAGTAAGAACTATATTATATCAGGAACCTGCCATAGGCAAAAAGAGTGTTACAAGACAGAGTATCTGATCTGCTGAGACTTCCAGGCTGCCCCAACAAAGGGTAAACCAGCCCAGTCAACGACCTAATCATCTTAAAAAAAGTAATAGGCATACGATAAAATGTCTAGGGGCCAAGTAGATCTCCAACTGGAGCAACAGACATATAACAAGTATTTCTAAACCAACATAGACTAGACAGTTAGCGCATAACCTGGCCAGGTGGCATTGAGGTCGCCTGTCCATGGTTCCTCCTCCACAATTGTCGTCCCGTCGCCCCATTGCTCCTCGAGCTCCTCCTTCTTCCTGACTCCACAGTCGTGCCTCGCCATGTCTTGCCCGGTCTCGGTAGTGTTGCCAGTTTTCTACAAAGATGGAGTTGTTGCCTCCTTCATAATTATATCTTTAGCCGAAGTGGGTGCGCTCTGTGCCTGTGTCGAGGTCGCATACGCCTTTGCCTCGTCGCTGGCGATGTCTACTTCGGTTTCCTTCTCGGAGGTGGCGGTTGTCGGGGTCGAAAGGAAGGCCTGATGCAGTGAGGATAGGAGATGGAGGAAGAGGGTGGCTTGCTCATGCGATGACTGAAGCCGAAACTGCAGGTCCTCGACGCCCTGTCGAAGCTCGAATACAAGGCCATAAAGATTGGCCAATTTATCTTTTACCAGGTCATGCGTAGCTGCATCCACAGAGGGGGTACCAGAGCTTCCAGAGTCCCGAGTCGGAGGTGGTGGCGCTGCATCTAAAGAGCTGGGGAGAGCCGAAGGTTAAACGGGGTGCTGAGCCATCCCGGTGGGAGCATGGAGTAAGGGCAACGAAGAGCAAGGCGATCGGAGAATCAGGTCCAGAGAGTTAAATCTTGCAGTTGGATGAGTCGGGGGGAAATGGCTAGGCTCCGCTTCTTAGAGGTGACTGCTAGGTGCAGAGGGAGAAGCATTGCGCGAGAAAAAGGGTGGTCGCCGAGGTTTCCACGGAGAACCCCGGCGTGGTTTCCCTCTCAGGAAGCGCTTATGCTTAGGCATTGTGTGCTCGTTGAGATGGCCGCGGCGGGGAGCCTCCAGGGACCAATAGGCGCTCTCAAAAGCTGGCCATGGACGAAGGGAAAGAAGCTCTGCTAACCAGCAGCAGGAGCCGAAACAACAAAGAGTTACAGCGATTACAATCACCTGAGACATAGTAAAACACGGAGGTCGAGGGCAGTAAACTCGCCTTCCCATCGTCATTAAGGGGCATTAATAATCCCGAAGGGTGGCGGACGGAGGCACGGGCCCGTCACGTGGCTCCGTGCCTCATTAGCACCCACCTTCCTGCTGCATGCACCATCTGTCTGTCACTAACACCCCATCCGGGGAAGAATCTGTTATTTTGGCTTTGTGTATGCATTGCTGGAGCAGAGGGTGATCTGGTTCCAAGGCAGAATTACAGATGAATTCTGGCTCGCCCCGATTGATACCCATATTGGCCAGATCATCCGCAACTTGATTCGCCTTCCGTCTGACGTGAGCTGGGATGAAGGTCAAGTTTGGTCATAGAGAGTCCAATATGATCTGCAATCCATGCAAGAGTCTCCAGCTCGGCGAAATGCATTCGGGGTTGGCTCCATTCAAAATTCTCTGCAGCAAGTTGATGATGATTTGAGAGTCGCCCTCCACAATTAGCTGGGTGAAATTAATTTCAATAGCTAGTTGCAATCCCCAGGTTAGACCCCACAATTCTGCTGCATTGTTTGTGGATTGTCCAATGGGGCCCGCGCTGATAAGCAAGACATTCCCCTGATGATTGCGAAAAAAAATTCCATACCCTGCTGGGCCCGGGTTACCCTTAGATGCCCCATCAAAGTTGAGCTTGATGAAACCTTCTGGGGGAGGGGACCAGATAGAGGGACTGCTGGAGAGACTGGACTGGGGAGGATGGGAAGGGGGCGTTGTAGTGGAGGAAGGAGCCCAGTGTTGAAGGATGTGCAGTTCATCTTGGTTGCTATTAGCATCTTGTCCAGACCACTCTTGAAGAAGCAGAGTCTCCTAAATATTCCGACATCATTAATGCCAACAATGTTGCCAGGGTAGGGACCTTCCTTTGAAGAGCCTTATGTTTCGTTCTTTCCAGGTTTGCCAGAGAATGAAGCCCAGTAGTAGTTGCCATACCCGGTTGAGGAGGGGGGATTGGAAAGCTCGATCCCTCCACTCTGTGATTGTGGCCAATATGCTGTCCCGACAGCAGTCCGAGGTGCGCATGATGAGCGCCGCCTGATCCCAAATTTGAGTGGTGTAGGGGCAAGAATTGAGAAGGTGATTCATGGTTTCCTCTGCTTCCCCACAAAGTAGACATACCGAGGGGCCCTCAAAGCCCCTTCTCGTTAGATTGTCCCAGGTTAGGATACTTGAGTGACTTACGAGCCATAGGAAGAGGGTGATTTTTGGCCAGTGCTTGAGATCCCAAAGCTTGCGCCACTGTTTCGTGTTAGGGTGAGGGTCAAAAGGGGCTTTCAGATGGTACGCCTCCTTTGTAGTGAAGGTGCCTTGTGGTTTGTGTCCCCATCATAAGATATTCTCCCCTGCTATTCTTGGCACTTTCCTCTTCGCCATCTCTTCTTGCCATGGTGCTAAGTCCACATCTACCTCCAAGCCCATGCTGTCCCTGTCCAGAACCCATTGACGCCACGAGTTCCCTAGGGGGGTATTCTGCCAGTAGTCAGTGACTTTTGTTAGGCCTGCTCGGGTTGCTGGGTTGGAAATGGTAGGGGCCCAATCCTCCTTACTCAAAATCGGCCACTGTTGCCAGGATTCCTGCCAAAAAAGAGTGGTTTTCCCATCTCTTATTTCCCAGAAGGCGTGGTCAGTCACCAGCTGTCGGTTCTGTTTAGTTGCCATCCAAATTAAAGAGCCTGGGCTATCCTCATTCCAGCAGGCTAGGTTCTTCTCTGCCACTCTTGGAGCATATTTCTTTCTCCAAAGTCGGGCCCACAGGTCCCCAGGGCTTTTTAACCATCGCCACCAGAGTTTGGCACTTAACACCTTGTTCATGATGAAGGGATCTTTCAAACCCAAGCCTCCTTGCTCCTTGGGCCGACAGATTTTGTCCCAGCTTACCAATGCTATTTTCTTTCCCATGTTGAGGCCTTTCCAAATGAAGTTTCTCTGAATGCTTTTAATAGTGGTGAGGATGACCCTCGGGGCAGCTAGCGTAGAGAAGGTATAGATCGGAAGGGCTTGGAGGACTGCTTGGAGAAGTAAGAGGTGGCTGGGAAGATTGAGCACTCTATAGGTCCAAGAGGAAATATTTTTGGAAAAAGAAGAGAGAAGGTGTTCCCAGGAGGAGTTCCGGAGGGCATTGTCAATTAAGGGAATGCCTAGGTATTTGGACGGAAGGGAGATTCTGTTGAAACCAGGTAGGCCAGAGATATGACGCTGGACCGGAGGAGGGGTATTGAAGAAGAATATTTGAGACTTCTCCTTATTGCATTCCAAGCCCGAGGCATCCGCGAAGGTTTGCAAGATATCCATGAGGGAGATAGCTTCCTGAACTGTAGGGCTGCCCATCAAAAGGGTGTCATCAACAAAATGGTTGTGCGAGATAGTCGGTGAGATGCCATGCAGGAAAAGACCTGTCAGAAGTTTAGAGTCAATGGCAGCGTGAATGGATCTGCTAAGGCCCTCGGCTAGGATAATAAACAAAAATGGGGAGAGGGGATCTCCTTGCCTGATCCCTCTCGAGGGTGAGAATGGATTTGAAGGGACACCATTGATGAGGATAGAAAAGAAGGCTGAAGAGGTTAGGTTTACAATCTAGCTAGGAGCATTGCTTGCATATACTCCCAGCTGATTTTATCAAAAGCTTTAGAGGTCTAATTTAAGGAGCATACCTAGAGTCTTGGTCTTTTGCAAGGAGTGGATCACCTCATGGGCAAGAATAACACTGTCTAATATTTTTCTTCCCTCTACGTAGCCTGATTGCTCCGGGGAGATGATAGTAGGTAGGATGGGCTTGCGTCTCCGGGCTATGAACTTGGTGAGAAGCTTATAGATTACATTGCATAGAGTTATCGGTCTGAACTGCTTGGGATGATGTGCGCTCCCCTCTTTGGGAATTAAGGTTATAAAAGTGGCATTGAGAGCCTGGAGAATTTGGCCGGCGGCTCGGGAATCCTCTAAGATTTCCCAGACTTCTATTCTGATCAGCAACCAACAGTGATGGAAGAAGTCGCTTGTGAATCCGTCAGGGCCTGGAGCCTTGTCCTTGGGAGTCTCTTGAAGCGCTTGATCCACTTCTTCTATGGTAATTGGGCATAATAAGGCAGCATTCTGCTCCGGGGTGATGAGAGATGGTACATGCCGCGTGACCTTGCTAATAGCCTCGTGCCTATCGATCCTGGGTTCTGTGAGGAGGTTGTGAAAGTAACCTGTCAAGGTATTTTCCATGTGCTCATGGGAATGTATAGTGTCCCCTTCGTCTAAAAGGAGATGGGTGATCCTGTTGGTGTGTCACCTCTGGATGATGGTTCTATGAAATTTTTTTGTATTTCTCTCCCCTTCCCATAGCCATTGCACTCGCAATTTCTGTTTCCATAATATCTCCTCTTGCTTCTTCCTTATTTCGAGTTGTTGATTTAATATTGTTTCCTGGGTTCTAACTTCATTTGTCATCCCATGAAGTCTGATCTGCTGCTGAATCCCTTCTAGTTGTGCTAGCAGTTGTCTTTAAGCATCAAAGATATTTCCGAAGGTGCTTTGATTCCACTCTTTGAGTGTCTGCTTGAGGTTTTCTAGTTTTTGCTGAAATCTGTACATTTTGGATCCACGAGGAACCTCGGCTTCCTTCCACCAGGTCTGGATATTTTCTTGGAAATCTGGGTGGTCTAGCCAAAATTTCTCAAACCTGAAAGGTTTCTTACCTGGGGTGGCTGGGATGTCCATCCTTAATTGCAGAGGCCAATGGTCTGAACCAGAGGTGTTTAGAATAGCTAATTCTATTGCAGTACCTTCCAGCATGAGAGATTCGAAGGTTAGGAATTTGTCCAGTTTGCAGGCTATTTGGTGGGTGCCCGTTCTACGATTTGTCCAGGTGTACAAGCCGTTGTCTGTGCCCAGGTCAATGAGTTGAAGCTCATCTATGAGAGTGTTGAGGTCTCTAGAGTCACGATCCAGGCGCCTGGAGCCACCTCTTTTTTCCTCCAAATTGCGAATGATGTTGAAGTCGCCCCCGATGATCTTATTTTTGTACTGCGCTAGACTGTCCACATATTCCAGACTCCTGAGGAATGCCTCCTTGTCCCGTGGGTTGGTCGGGCCATATACATTGGTTAGGTGTCCCGGCCTATTTGATCCTATAAGCCTGTAATCAACTGTGATGGACCATTTGGTGGTGATGAAGTGGTCCAGTACTATAGCATTGGTGTTCCACAGGACGGCTAGTCCTCCCGCTGTTCCTGTGGCATCTATTGATACTACGTTTCCCTGTTTCCAACAGTAAGGTAATAACTTGTCCATGTCCTCTAAGGTACATTTTGTTTCCTGTAGAAGTAAGATGTCTGGATTTTCTGCTAATATCAGATCCCGCAACTGTTTTTGTTTGCTGCGTCCGTTGAGGCCTCTGATGTTCCATGTGGTGATCTTCATGATGACTGGGGATTGGAGAGAGGAGGAAAGTTGTCTGAGATCAGATTAATCTGTCCCGAATTTACCATAAAGTTCTCTATTTCTTGGATGAGCTTGTTGGTTGATTTTCTGCCTCGTTTCTTTTCATCTTTCTGGGTTTTGGTTGGATTTTTTGATTGAATGCCTTGGATCCCGTGACTTTTGTTGGCTCGAGAAGAGGAGCCTGCTGAGGAGTTGAGGAATACTTTGTGGACCTTCCTTAGTTGATCTCTGGGTATAGTGTAAAGTTTTTGCTGCCTGTAGGTGTGCTCCAAATGCTCCAGATCCACTCCAGCTAGGTCGTGCTCTTCAAGCTCCATATCCGCCTCTCCATCGTCTATCTCTTGTTGGTTAGGGGCGGAAATAGGGAGGGAAGGGTCGAGCTGCATACCCTCGGTTGGCTGATCTGTTCCTTGGTTGATGGGATGAGCAGTATTGTTCGAAAGAGGTGCTAAGGGGTGTTCAGGGTGGCCGGGGTTTTCCGGTTGGTTTTGCAAGACATCAAACTTATTACTGGTGGAAGGATCTTTACTTACCTGGGCTGGCTACTTCCGTCTACCTTGACGTCTTTTCCCCGCTGGTTGCATGAAGCCGTCCTTGTCCTTGCCGCTTTCTGGGTTTCCTTCTTTCGGCAGAGCGTTGAGGGGGCAGTCTCTAAAAAGGTGGCCATGTTCATGACATTTCCTGCAGCAGAATGGAATATTCTCATAGTCGATGGTTTGAGACCAGTCCTCGTCGTGATATTCCAGCGTGATGGATCCGGGAAGCGGCTTGGCTATGTTCAGATATACACATATTCGTGCATAAGAGGTGTAGCGCCGTTGCTTGGTGGCTTCTGATGATTTGACATAGATGCCGATAGTGTTTCCAATGCGTGCTAGGACCTCCTCTAACCAGAAATCCTGGGGTAGGGAGTATAACCTGAGCCATACTGGTGCATGGGCAAAGTCCTCCTTCTCAGGGCTAAACTTCTCAGTCCAAAATCTTAAGAAGAGTCCTGCCGAGTTGTAGAAGTATGGCCCTCCATCAAAGATGCGATTGCGATCCTCTAGGTTATGGAGGATGATTGTGAAGAAACCCTTGGATCCAAGTTGAAATTCATAATGCCCTCTCGGCTTCCACCTGTACTGAATCCATTTGATTAGATCTCTTTCAGAGGGCCAGAGCCCCAAAAATTTCCCCACCAGTGTGTGGTCCCTCATATACTGCTTTTGCACCTCTATCCTTGGCGAACTGACTACGTATTTTGGGGCTTGCGGTGCCTGTGGAATGCATTTACCTGGAAGCCACAGAGTCGAGGCTTGGCTAGGGTTTTTCTCCTTCTTAGGGTCTATTTCCATCTCCTTGTCTTTGTGGATCCCATCCTCCAGAAGCTCTGCACGCAGATTTGGTGGTGTCTCAAAGGTCGGCCTCTTTAGTCGTTCATTGGCCTCGTCATTCGCTATTACTTGGATGTAGGAGACGCCTTGCGGCGCCCCCTCCATGTGAATCATGAGCCCCCTCGGGGACACAACTAAGGTGCCGCAGTTCAAAACCTAACAGTTCTAAACCCTAGTTTGCAGAGCGCTCTTCATGAGTGTAAAAAATTTTAAAATTATTAGCATAGTGAAATTTATTTAATATGGATATAGACAATACAAAAATTAATACATTAAAATTTTTAGAGAAAACTTATAAATCAAAGACAATACAGAAGATTATATAATGGTTATGAGCATAATGACATTTTTTTAATATCATAGTTAATATCAAAACAAATATACAAATTAAAAACAATTATACAAATTACTTCATACACATTAAAAATTACTTCATACACATTAATAATATAATGGTTATGAGCATAATGACATTTATTTAATATTATAGTTAATATCAAAACAAATATACAAATTACTTCATACACATTACTAATTTAAAAATTACTTCATACACATTAATAATTTTCAGGAGAACTTATAAATCGAAGAAAATACATAAGATTATATAATGTACTTCATACACATTACAAATTTAAAAATTACTTCATACACATTAATAATTTTAAGGAGAACTTATAAATCAAAGAAAATATAGAAGATTATATAATGTTTTTTTTTTTTTTTTAAGTAAAAAAGATGGATCCTGTTATATTATCATAAGAAAGGTACAATAATTGTTTTCGATGCTAGCTATCCCGCCTAAATAGGAAACCGAGACAGCTGGGCATCCTATGCCAAATGTTTCTCATTTAACAAAATAGACATGGTTCCGTCCTGTCCGAAGAAAACCAGGACTGTCACTTATGAAGTTCAAACTGTATGCCATAAGCTAGTTGTAAGAAAACTAAAAACTAATTGAGCTAAAGCTTAATGTAGAATAGAAAAGGGACTCCTAACCAAGAACATCATTGAACCTTTTTGCCTGTATGCTTCTCCCCATTCCCATGCTGTCGCTAGCCTGCTGGAAGCACGTAAGTCTGCGAACATGTTGGGCATTGCTGCTATGGTAGATTTTTGGAGTGGGCTGCGAAAAGCATATCAAGCCGCTGATCAATTCTGGCAAGGCGAAAAACCTGGTTGTCCATCAGACTTCTTAGCTCGAAGATGAGAGCGAGGTACCCCGAGTCGGTGAAGGGTGGCTACTCCTGCTAGTGGTTGTCGATGGAGGCGGGGTGTCTGGGTTCCGTTGCTTCTTTGCTTGTCTGCTCCGAGTGGTTGAAGGACTGGGTCGCCATCCCCATGGTTTTGTCGGGAGGGGTCTCTTCCTCGACAAAACAGGTGGGAAAATGCTCCTCTGGGCTATTGGATTTGAAACCAATCTGAATGTCCCCAGGCGGAGGCTTGTCTTCCAATCCAAACTCAGTGGGTGGGTTCCAATTGTCTGGGACTGTAAACAGAGGGAGATTGGGGTAGCTCTGCATGGCATCCTCCAAGGCAATTTCTTCAACGTACACCATGGGAGGCATTCATGGTTACCTGTGCCTTTGAGTGGATGCCATGGCTAGTCCCTGCTCAAACTTCCTCTGTCTTTGGCGTCAAGACTTATCCGTGTACCAAGCGGCACCCCTATGCGACTTTCCTCGTGCACTAGGCATGGTGGATACCCTAGGGATGACTTGAGTTCCTAGCGGACGGACTGCTCTTCTCCAGAGCTTCGACGGGGCCTTGAATCTCTGTTCCGGTGGAGTGAACTGTTGTTTCTCTGGTGGAATGAACACTGTAATGAACAAATGCCTCTCGATGCTATCAATTTCGGGGATAAGGCAGAGGGAAACCGCGACCGCCATAGCCATTAAGGCTTGGTGCTGAATGTGCTGGTGTCTAGTACTGTTCCCTTAAGCGAAGAGGCTCGTCATTTGGTTACGGCTGTAGTAATCCATGGTGTGTTAATGGCTGAGGGGATGGTCGTCGGTGGATGCATTAATTTTGCGTCCCGGCATCAATCCGCATGGCTCTGATTTGCTACGTGACACCCCATCTGGGGGAATATTATATAATGGTTATTAGCATAGTGACATTTATTTAATATAGATATAGACAATACAAAAATTAATACATTAAATTTTTTAGGAAGAACTTATGAATCAAAGAAAATACAGAAGATTATATAATGGTTATGAGCATAATGACATTTATTTAATATGGATATAGACAATACAAAAATCAATATAACTATTATGAACATAATCATAATACAAAAATTAATATAACTGTTATGAGCATAGTAACCATAAGCATAGTCACCATAATCACATTTAATGATTTAATGATGAACATAATCCCCATAATTACACAAAATTTAATATAACTGTTATGAGCATAATCACAATACAAAAATTAATATAACTGTTATGAACATAATCACCATAATCACATTTAATGATGAGCATACCTTTACTTTACAACTCATGACACATAGATTTTGTCTTTCTTACAACCCATTAACAAAAATTTAAAAAATCACCAAAATAATATGATAATTTAGAGAAAAAACTAATTAAAAAAATACATATACTATAAACATAAAATTGAAAATTGAATTGAATTGAATTTGCAAAACATTTTACAAACTATGAAATCCACAATCAATTCTACCACTATTTATAAATGTACGGGGTCCACTGTTTATAAATGTAGATAAAACTGATTATAAAAATACAAATACTATAAACATAAAATTGAATTGAATTTAAAAAGCATTTTACAAACTATGAAATCCACAATCAATTCTACCACTGTTTATAAATGTATGGAGTCTACAATCTATTTTACCACTGTTTATAAATATATGGTGTCTACAATTTATTCTATCACTGTTTATAATCAATTCTACCACTGTTTATAAATGTAGATAAAACTGATTAAAAAAATACAAATACTATAAACATAAAATTGAATTGAATTTAAAAAGCATTTTACAAACTATGAAATCCACAATCAATTCTACCACTATTTATAAATGTACGGCGTTTACAATCTATTCTACCACTGTTTATAAATGCCCATTGTTTATAAATGTACGGCGTCTACAATCTATTCTACCACTGTTTATAAATGTACCGGGTATAACAAAAAAGACTTTGAAAAAATAATACAAATACAGAACTATAAACATAACAAGCAAAGGAAATACTAGATAAACATCATTCTCATGAAGATTGTTACATGAAGAAATGATAACAATCTAAAAAACAAACAAAATTGATTTTGTTTTTAATTTAAAAATCTTAAAAAAAAAATCTATATATAATTTTGTGTAATTATAAATAAAATTAGCTAATATGAAAAAACATTGCTAATATTAACAGAACATTAACACACATTTAGTATGAAAACAAAATACAAAAACTCTAAAACATTCAACTTAGAGTTTCTATAATTTAAAAAATAAATTATAAATTGATATAAAAAACGTTAGCTTCAAAACTTGAAAAAATATCTAAAACTAAATTAAAAAAAGACATTGTATTATAATTATTTACCTATATTCTAAAAGAACTATTAATATATATCTTAAAAGGCTGTACAATTTATGACGGGTCTCTTCTTTTTTTTCTCAGGTTTAAAACAAAACTATATTTATATACGAGACCGTAAACAATCAAAGACAACGAATTTACAATATATATTCTTTCTATTATTTAACACAAATAATTATATATATAACTTAGTTTCTATACATTACCTTTCAAAGTCAAATGATATAGTGCTTAGAAATCGAGAGAGAAGCCATTGCACAAGATTAACACACAATAATAGAATGTATTGCTTAATAGACAAATGGAGGTTACATATATAGCATGCAGATCACTGACTCCTAGAAATCTAGATGAAAGTGGATATGATTACCTAAAAATAGTAAACCTAGAAACTCACAGTTACAACAATCATACTTGAAACTCACAATTACAACAGTCATAGTTAACCTAGAAACTCACAGTTACTACAGTTGTAAGCATTATCTCTAACACCCTCCCTTAATACTTACATTACAAATAACACAATCACAAATTACAAAACATAACAAAAGGTTACAACACTAGAACTTTCATCTGTCTTTCGGATCTGGTCTTCCTGCACTGAAACTCACTCTGCAATCACACGGCTTCTGCTCTTTCTTCTTCCTCTTCTTCGATCTTTCCATCGATACATTTAAAGTCAAAACACCTCTGACCATCTTTCTTGCACTTGTATACTGGACAATTTGACAACTCGGCTCATCGGGGCTTCCGTGATAAAAGGTGCCAATTATTGATGCAATCTATTAACTTGCCTTCATCTGTCGGATTTTTGCTTTCGGCTATCCTTCAGTATATAGAAGAATAGTTTGGATATTGAATGTCTTTAACATTCCTTTACACAAGGTGACTTCCAATAAAAACATTGTACTTGAAACTGGGGCTACCAGCTTGCATCAAGATAAAATTCTTATTTTTACATAAACACTTCTATAAAAACTTTAAACTCACCACACACCACACATAATAATATATATAACACGCACAAAATCACATCACACTATATGTAACACTACAAAAAATCTACCAAACCAACTCAAACACTTGCGGAACATAAAGTCCACCCATTGCAGTGGGAATCAGAGTTTAGGCAGAGAGAAAATCGAACCCTGTTGTCAACGCCAAAGCAGATCTGGATATCTTTTCTTCCACGTAGCTGTCACTGATTAACGAATGCGCACGCGTCTAACCTTTCACAGTTTGATCAACAAATATCTGGGCAGCGTTACCCTCATCAGTTCTCCTACGCAGTGGTCCTTTATTCACAAGGAGAGTCTCCCGCAACAATCTCACAAAACACACAGAAAATTTAGAAATTCAAACCCTCTAACCTAATCTACTCCTACAGTAGAATCAATTTATCACTCTTCTCTCATCTTCCAGCCCCTCTCGTGAGAGAGTCGGGGCTAACGTGGCTCTGATACCAACTTAGAAATCGAGAGAGAAGCCATTACACAAGATTAACACACAATAATAGAATGTATTGCTTAATAGACAAATGGAGGTTACATATATAGCATACAGATCACTGACTCCTAGCAATCTAGATCCTAAGAAAGTGGATCTGATTAGCTAAAAATAGTAAACCTAAAAACTCACAGTTACAACAATCATACACAACAATCATACATGAAACTCACAGTTACAACAGCCATAGTTAACTTAAAAACTCACAGTTACTACACTTGTAAGCATTATCTCTAACAATAGTAACCATACAATCAAATGATACAGTAACCCTACAATAATGAATGATATCATAACCATACAATCAAATCATACAGTAACCCTAACCCTACAATATCAAAATGTTTGCTGCTCTGAATTGCCCATATGGAAAACCGATTTAGCCAGTGTAACAAAATGGAAGTAATAGCAAAACTAAACTGTCCATGAAATGCAAAATTAAGCTGATTGTACAATAGTCTATGTCTCGGAGATACAACGCCATACCCCTGAAATACTCATAGTGTCTTATATCAAACAAACTCAAAAAACCAGTATCTGAGCCCATAATTATCAAAACTGACAAAACCAGAACCTAAGCCCATAAGAAGAATTAAGATTCAGGTGGATGCCCAATCTTCACCTTTGTCTTGAGCGTGGTTGCCTTCGGAGCCCTGGTCGCAAGTGTTGCCGCACTCTTTGCCCGAACTGGAACAGGATCTGGAGTGTGAAGGGAGCCAAGCAGAGTGGTGAGGAGGATCTGCAGCCTTTCCCCTCGGTGATTTATTATCTCCATGAGGAATCGCAACTCGTCCCGGCCTGACGTCAAAGACTAGGCATTGCATGATTTCCCATTAGGCAAGGAGACACGAGCATTCTCCACAGTCCGAGCAAGAGTGGGCCTGGGTCATTGGAGGGGACTCCACCATGGGAGTGGTGGGGGAGGAGGGATGTTGGGTCTGGGAAGGAGACACGGTCGGACGAGCTGGATTGACAGAGGGTGGTCATGAATAAGAAGGCACGTCCGGAGGAGGACCCGGGCCGAAACCGAGTGAATTTCCTTTATTAACATACCATTCTACGCAACAGGCCCAGGGAAAAGACACAGGGGGAGGGATACACTGACGAGAGGAGAAAATGGAAGAGGAGGCCGAAGATCTGGGAAGCGTACGATTAGCTGCAGGAATTTTGTTAGCCATGCGACCGTATGTTTCGTACCGGATACCGGATTGGGCCTCTCTTCGGGCACCCTGGAAGCAGAGGCATTACCATGAGAGATAAGGAGAAGGAATGCGAATAAGACCAAGAGAGTCGAGGGAAGAGACCCAACCAGAGCTCAAGGCGGGAGGCTGCATTATGATCCAGAAGTTGGCCTCGCACAAGCACCAAGGTGATAGATCAGGAGAATCATCCGTCGCACTCACGAGCAGCAGGCCAACGTACGCCCACAGGTGAATGCGAGAGGGAGGGCATAAGAGCAGTCATAAATAGGGGAAGGGTGACTCGGCTGGGCAGTTCACGTGACCTCTACATGTTGGAGACGCGCCACCCGTCCCTCTTGACATGTGTGCCCGCCTAAGACCCCATCCGGGGAAACAAAACTATATTTTAAACAACTTCAAACAAATCTATTTATAAAATTAAGAAAAATTCAAATATTAAAAACTATATAAAAATGATTTATAAATAATGCTCTCAGAAACCAATATTTGGAAAAGAAAATTGAGAAACACAGATATCAATTACAGTAAAAGAGAAATACTGAATTAATAGTTAAAAATCCAATTAATAGTTTTTAAATCAAACACAAATCAAATAAAAAATATTTGTTCAAACAGGGTACAAGTATCCTAAGGAATTTATTGAGAGTTTCCAATTTGCTCGACGGCTTACGCAGATTGCCTGACTCTATTTTTGCAGAGAGGGTTCCCTTGCCCTTACTGCTATTTTTTCCAGACATAGTCTGGGTGGGTGTTGGCCCCGCGCACGGGTCTTAGAAGAACACACTCTGGAGAGTGCCTCAGTGGATATTCTATTAACATCCTATTGTCCGTGTAATAATCCCCACCAGAACTCTCCATCTCTGCCGCCATAGAATTCCGATTTGAAGTTGGAGTTGCAGCATCTTGTATAGTGTCGAACAGAGAACTCGACTCATAAAGTGTCTCATGCATCCACGAGAAACTGGAAATGCCACTATTTGCTGCGGCTGACGTACTACTGCTTGGCTGCCCATGCTGAATCTGCTGATTAAAACTACAGTAATAATTTATGTTTCAGTAAAACTGTAGTGTTTAGATTAATTCGAAGAATTATAAACATTAAAAAATATCATAAGAAATATCATACAACACTTGATTTATTTGATTAAAACAGCTTGGAAGATTTTGCAATCTAAATATTTAGTAAACTCAATCATCATGTGGTTTGATAAATATATCATAAAATATTTCACAACTGAAAACTCAAGTAAAGATTCATGTTGTTTCATGAGTGGTTTGATTAATGACTGTTAAAATATTTCACAATTGAAAACTCAACTAAAGATTCATGTTGTTTCATGAGTGGTTTGATTAATGATTGTTTGATAACTAATTTCGAAGTTGATGAAGTTATGGTTATTGAAAAATATAAAACTATGTTGTGGAGAAAATGTTAATACCTTATTGTAATTATAATTAATTCACCCAACATAAATTGGATTCCTAATCTTCATAAAGCATGATTCAATGTCACAAATGCAGAATCTTCTTAAAATTTTATTTTAAAAACTACTTAAAAAAAACTACTTACAAATTGGTAAAAGTATGATACATCAAGAGAATTTTTTGCAAAAACAATTGTTAAAAAAATAGTTTACAATACTAAGAACATAAAGCCAATTACTTGAGAAGTTGAACAGAGAATAAGAGATCAAATATATAAGTATATGGCAAAAACATATGTACTCTAAATATAAAATTCAATATGAAATAAATAATTATAGGTATATCTATGTAAGCCCAACATTAAAATAATTAGTCATAGTTATACAAATCTATATTAATAAAAGGTTGAAGTAAACAAATTGTATAATTAACCATTAACACTTACAAACTACTATATTAATATATCAATATTATATTATATTACATGAAAATTCATAAAAACATTTCAAATATTTATATTCCTAATAACTAAATATTAAATATTGATAGGCTATATGAGAGATGGTTTTGAAAATATCCATACTTTATATTTTATAATTTACTAATACTTAAATTTTTTGACAATTTATTTTTTCTAAAAAAAATAATTTAATGCTAATTTACCAATTTAATTTTTTTACAAATAAAATAATTTAATGTTATTTTATTAAAAATCTTTAAAAAACAATCAAAACTTAAAAAACAATTTAATGCTCAAGCATATGTTGAAAAGCAATCAAAACTTAAGATACAATTTAAAAAATTTGATACATGTATGCATACCTGTATTGGAAGACATAATTGAAGCAGAAGCAGCATTAGACATCGAAGTTGGCACTGGGCTGGAAATCTCTAATCCACGATCCTTCCGCTCTATGCTAATGACAGGGGAGACTTCCAATCCCTGATACTTATTCTTTGGACTAATGAGAGGGGCCAAGTCTTCTGCAGCTTTCCATGCTACAGATCTAATGTTGTCAACAGCATATGAAGGAGAGCAGCCTTCTAGTATGCTTTGGATATCAGGAACATACTGCCGAAAGTTCAAACTATTAACAGATGACTCTCCCTTCAAGAATATGACGGTTGTATCGAACGCTATTGCAGCCATTTCTGCCGTGGGAAATGTTCCAAGATGGATCCGGTTTCTCGTTCCGTCAGGATTGCTTTTATTACAAACCCGGGCAAACCACTTGCTACCAGTAGGATACACACCTATGTATTTACTTAATGCTCTTCCCCTAATTTTCGCATTATCATCTGAAACAATAATACTGGCTTCTGTCCGAAGGGCTTGTTGTTGGGCTTGTGTAGCAATAAACCTCCGACCACCATCATCAGCCACAGGGTTTCCTCGTTCTTCAATGTTTGTGGGTTCAGTAGAAGAACCTCCATAATTATCAAAGTCCAGCAGCAAAGTCCCAATGGTTCTGCAGGGAATCTGCAGCAGCAAAGTTCCAATAAGTGTGCGTCATATCTCCACCAGAAAAGTTCCAATCCCTGTGCCGGCTATCTCCACCAGCAAAGTTCGAATAGCTGTGCTAGTTATTCGAGGAAGCGACAGCTTATAACCTATGAAATTGAAGAGAATCACCTAAAAAACAGAGATTTCAATAAGCTAACTCGTTTCCCTGCGAAACAGAATGGTTGAGAACAAGGAATCGAAGAGAACGAATGTATAATCAGAGGTTCTCTCACATGTGAGTATATATAAAAATATTAGCGACCTGATTCCCCTTTAGCCGTTTCACATCATGTTATATTTGGGATTTTTGGTCAAAGATCCATATAAAACGGAGGGCTTTGACAACAAGGATTTAGGTACCGGTATGGAGGGTTAGAGTCTCGATTGTAGAAGTATGGAGGGTTAAATTTTGTTCAAGTACTGTCCTCGAATGTTAAATTTCATCAAGGAGGGCATTGACATTACAATTTTTTTTTTGACTACCGATATGGAGAATAAACTTTTCATGTTAAATGTGGAGTTTATTAGGTGGGTTTATAAGATGTTTTTAGTATATTTGGTTAAGTGGTGGATTTGATTTGTTATTTTTAGTATATTTGGTTAAGTGGTGGATTTGATTTGTTAGACAACTCTAGTTTAATACTCTTAAAGTGTGTTTAGTTTGACTGAGATACCTCTTAGTTGTGAAAAGTTATGGCTTATTAGCTAATGGTTAAACTTCTTTCCGGCAAGCTATAGGTATTTCTAAAATAAAATAAAAATTTAGAATAATTAATAAACATTTAATAATAATATAGAATAAATTAAAATTATTATTAATGTTCATAAATATGGATTTTAAAAATGATAAGTTTAAGGTGTTTTAATAACTTTTTCATGGTTAGTTGAGAGATCATAAATAACTATAATTATTACTAGCTTAGATCTAGGTTAAAGGGTACGATTTCTACTGATTTTGAGGTTGTGGCTTCTTAGCCAATGGAAGATGCTTACCCCCAATTAGCTGACAATTTTAATAAAAAAACAAAAAAAAAATAATAATTAATAAATCTTTATTAATAACATAAAATAAATTAGAATTATTAATATGTTAATGTTAAGGGTGGGTGTGGCCACCCTTGGTGTGACTCCTGAGTCATTTTAAGGGCTTAGACACTCTATCTTGTGGTTTCTTAGCCAATGGATACAATTCTTTCCAACAAATGACATGTATTTCTAACCAAAAAAATTAAAAAATTAAAGAAGAATTAATATTCCTTTATTAATAATATAAAATAAATTAAAGTTATTATTAATGTCGATGAATGTGGATTTTAAAGAACATACCTTATGGCCCATGCTGGGTATGATTGTGGTTTTTTATCCAATAACTGAAATTATTTTTTCCAAGTGAATATAGAATAAATTAAAATTGATGTTAAGGTTTTTGACTACTTAGATGACCCTCCATTGTTGTTTCTTAGCCAATGGTTGAAATGCTTCGAGTCAAATGGTTACTAAATTGTTTTAACTTTTTCGCGGAGAGATCATGAATAATTATAATTATTACTAGTCTAGATCGATGTAAAGGGTCTTCCCAAGTGATTTTGAGGTTGTGGCTTCTTAAAGAGTGGTTGAAATAACAAACAAAACAAACAAAAATAAAGAAGAATTAATAAACATTTATTAATATGATAGAGTAAATTAAAATTATTATGAATGTCCATGTTTTGGTTTCTTAGTCAATGGTTGAAATTGATGATGATGATGATGATTAATGTCCACTAAGACTTGATTGGTCTATCAGACCTTAAGAGGGTAAGTGATTACTTGTGATTCTTTAGAATTTTTTTCTCTGCTCAAAAAACATTAAGAGAAGATTTCCAAGATCACCATACTTTTGTTGAGTTAAGAGATTAGGAAGGTTGGTAGTGTGATCAATATTTTGAAAATGAGATCTAATATGGGTATATGCTGGACAATCTAAGAGAAATTTCTTTTCATCTTCAACCTTCTTAGTGTCACAAAGGTGACACAATCTTTCAGCCCATGGCGTTTTAGGAATTGAATAACGCCCACTTTCACTATGGAGCTCATAAGAATTTGTTCTTATCTTAGCAATGTTTATTTTTTTCTTTATACTTAACAAAACAGATATATAATTTTTATCTTTTAATTAGGGTTGATTACAACTTTATAATACCTTAATTTTCTTTATCACAACACATTTTTTCCTTAAATTTTAATTTGGCGTTTTTTTTAATAGTTCACAAAAAAAAAACATTAAAGAAGAGTTAATAAACCATTATTACTAATATATAATAAATCAAAATTATTATTAATATCTATACATGCTAATTTTAAAAAACATACTTTTAAGGTGTTTTAATAACTTTTTCTTGGTGAGTGAAGAGATCATGAATAATTATAATTATTACTATTCTCGGTCCATGTTAAGGGTGAGTGTAGTCAAGGCCTTACACAATGGTTGAAATGTTTCCCTACAAGTTGCAAACATTTCTAACAAATAAGAGTGATTTTGAGAGCTTTGATGCCTCTAGCTTGTGGTTTCTTAGTCAATTATTGAAATGCTTTTCCACAACTAACAAGTATTTCTAACCAAAAAAAGGAAAACATTAAAAAGGAATTAATAAACCTTTATTAATAATATAAAATATATTAAAATTATTGTTGTTGTTACTAAATGTGGATTTTAAAAAACATCCCCTTAAGATTGTTAGTGGAGAGATCATGAATAATTATAATTATTAGTAGCCTAGATCCATTTTAAGGGTGGGTGGGTGCGGCTTAGACGTGATGGGATCCTGGGTAGTGGTTTCTGAAATAATGGTTGAAATGCTTCCCCTCGGGTGACATATATTTATACCAAACAAAAAATAAATAAATTAATAAGCCTTTATTGATAATATAGAATAAATTAAAATTATTATTAATCTCCATAAATGTGGATTTTAAAGAACATAAGTTGAAGTTGTTTTAATAATTTTTTCATAGTTAATGATGAGATATTGAATAATTATAACTATTACTAGTTTAGATCTATTTAAAACCCAGATCTCTCAAACATCTAAAAAGTTCTAATTTCTTAACTTGTAATTTATTATTATTATTTATTTTTTGTTTATTTACATTATTGTTGCTTTATTTTATTTTATGTGAGATGGTGGGTTTTATAGTTATAATTGTCATAATTATTATTATTTTTAATTAGGTGGACTTTATTATTAATTTTATAATTGTCATTTTTAATTGAGTCATCTAAGACTTCATCACATTTTAATCCTTTTAAAAATATGTATTTTTTATTTTTTATTCTTAACCAAAATTATATTAAAAAAATATGGTAACTAAAATAAATAATAAAAAAACAAATTTTGATAGAGAGTAAGATATTTACATAAAATATAGTGTTACTTAATAAATGCAATAAAAGACTCCTAAGAACAATAGATAATTGAACTGCATCAAAATTACCATGTTGGAAGGGATCCCTCTCGATATTCTTTCAAAACTGCCCCTGTAACTAGGATGTTTAGGTTTGGAAAATTGAAGGTTGCAGAAGGAGTAGATTCCATGTCAGAGTGGGTTGATGGAGAAGAAGTCTGCATTTTCCGAGGACAATTGGCCTCACGTTTCTCAATATGGATTGAGAGTGGTCCACATTCATCTAGATTATATTAATCAGCTTCCCGTGCTGAATTAAAATGTTCATAGAGGTTTCCATCTTAGCTTATAAGTTACAATCTTGATTTGGAGGAGGTTGAACGAAGTCTAAAGCTCCTATATTTTTTTCACATGATGATAGTGAGCTTCCCTAGGATGTTTAACGTCTCAGTGGTCCATGGGAATAGGTGGAATGGAATTTCCTAGAGCCAATACGGATGTCCCCACAAAACAAAGGAAAATCAATGAGAACGGGAGGGGGATAGAAGAGGCACAAACAAACAAACCACACAATAAAACCATCAAATTGTAATGCACCCACACTCCTTCCTCTTCATAACTACCTTTTTCATCCACTTATGAGCCTACATAAAACAATTATGACTCCATCGGATGACCTAATCCATCATAGGTTGATTAATCCATTATCAACCTCAGGAAATCACGAGAGGGTGTTCAAATTATGGGCAAAGCATGTCGATATTATGAGAGGTGATGAGTAGGACACCCACATCATGATATGTGAATGTAGGCCTTCAATATGGGATTTATGGGATTGTCTAGAATGATTGATGGCCATTTTGTTTGGCAGTGAAAAGCATAGACTCAACAAGATTAATGACAAGTAAAATACCAAGAACAACCATAACATAATGAACATAGTGTGTATTTGGAAAAATCCTTTAAAGAAAAATAACCACGGGGAAATGATAATTGGTATTCTTATTATTCAAGGGAGAAATGGAACATCTAAATACATGCTTACAACTATCATCTCACTCTCTTCCCACATCTCTCTAGGTATGTTGGATATATATGATCTAATAGATAGTTAAACGAATTGATTACAACATGATCCACCAATTACACTAATTGTTCATTATAGTGTGCATGCGTGGACATTCCATTTTTAGCTAATTTTGTGTGCATGCGTCTGCATGGAAAATTAGTTGGTAGTTTCAACAGTCTCCACCTTAACAATAAATTACCTGATATATCATACCCAAATTAATTCATCACCTTTTCTGCAAGCCAAGACAAGCCAAACACCATTTTATCTTCTCTAACAAAATTGGTTTCTTGAACATGTCTATAGAATTAACTTTTGTATGGACCTTTTCAAGAGTCACTTCCCCTTCATCAAGAGCCTATATTAGAAAATAGTACTTAATAGAAATATTCTTCATCTTACTATGATAAGATGGATTTCTATCCAACTCAATAACAATTTGACAATCACATAATACTTTCACCTTGTCTTGCATCCTTCCAACCTCACCTAGAAAACCTTTTAACTAAATTTCCTCCTTACATGCCTAAGAGGAATCCATGTATTCTACCTCAGTAGTGGATAAAAAAACTATGCTTTGAAGCTTTGACATCCAACTAACAGGTCGTCCTACAAGAGTAAAAAAATATACTAAAGTGGCTCTTCTTTTACGAAAGTCACCTGCAAAATATCAATCGACATAACCACATACTTAATCAGTGAAACCATCATAGGTGATAGAATAGTTACTTGTGCCCCTAAGATATCGAAGCACCCATTTCAATTATTCCCAATACTCTTTACCTAGATTTTCCATGTATCTCCTGACAACACCAACTACATGTGCAATATCTAGTCTAGTATTCACTATCGTATACATCAAACTTCCTACTGCAATAGAATATGGTACATCATACATATAAACATTTTCATCGCCATTACTAGGACATAAACCTAAAGGAAGCTTGAAATGGGAAGCCAAAGGGATTTGTATGGGTTTTAAATTATTCATATTCGATATCATAAGTATTTTCTCCACATACTTTTGTTTTGATAACCACAACTTAGCATTTTCCCTATCTCTATGTATGTACATGCCCAAGATTTGTGTTCCTACTCCTAGATCCTTCATATCAAACATCCTATTCAATTGATCATTTAACCTATTGATTTTAACCATTCTCATTCTTGCAACAAGCATATCCTCAACATATAACACCAAAATATTGAATGTGTAACTTTCTAACCTTTTAAAGTAAACACAATGGTCATATTCACTTCTTGTAAAATTTTGTTTGAACATGAAGGAATCAAACTTCTTGTACCATTCCATGGGAGACTGCCTTAGACCATACAATGACTTCTTGAGTTTGCAAACAAACCTCTTATTGTGATCTTGAACTAACTTTTCTAGTTGTTCCATATATATCCTCATCCAAATCTCTATGTAGAAATGATGTTTTAACATCTAGAGATACTCTAATGCAAGATAAAGTAAAGAAACTAGTGCTAACAAAACAGGAATTGAAACAAGCTTCACAACTGGTGAAAATATTTCATGAAAATCAATACCTTCCTTTTCAGAATACCCTTTTTCTACCAGCCTTGCTTTATACCTTTCAACTTCATCATCATCACCCTTTTTCAGTTTCTAGACCCACTTGCAACCGACAACCTTCATGTCTTATGGAATTTCTACCAGGTCCCATGTTGTATTCCTCCCTAAAACATCCATTTATTCTCTCATAGCTTCTTTATGGTTAACACTTTAAGATCCCTTCATTGCTTCATGATAACAACTAAGTTCTCCATCATTAGAAAACAAAGCCAGAAAAGAAACATAATCATTATATGTTGTAGGAGGATTCCTGACCCGTGTAGATCTCCCTAGAGATGGCTAAGTCATATCCACAGTTTCTTGGATTTTTTTTGCATCTTCATCATATTCTTCTAGAAATTCTTCATGCTCCTCCTTTTTTGAAGATGGCTAAGTCTCCAACTAGAATTGTTTAACTTGCGGTACTTGTTCCTGTCTCACCTCAACACCTATGATATCTGATTTTATGAATGAGGATTCATCAAAGACTACATCTATGTTGATGATTAGTTTGTGAGATGTAGGATCCCACAATATGCACCCCTTAACTCCATCACCATAACCAAGAAAGACATATTTCTTTAATCTAGGATCTAACTTAGAACATTGATCTTTATAAATAAGAGCATAAGAGTCACAACCAAATATTCTTAGATTTGAATAATCACATGAAGGACATGTCCATACCTCTTCTGGAATCTTATAGTTAATTGTAGTTGATGGTGGCTGATTTATCAGATAGAATTATGTAAGAACTTCTTCTTCCCACAATTCCTACTGCAACTTGGCATTATTGAGCATGCTCTCTGCTCTCTCTAAAAGATTCATATTCATGCGTTCATTAACACCATTTTTTTGAGGAGTATAAATAGTGTGCTTATGTCTTTTGATCCCATATTTCTTGCAATAGTTTTAAAATTCAATAGATGTGAACTCACCTCCATTATCTATTCATAAACACTTGATTGAATTGTCATTGCTCTTTTAATCCAAAGAACTGAATTTATTAAAAGTATTAAATACATAAGATTTTGTTTTTAGTAAACAGAGCCATGCCTTTCTAGAGTAATCATCTATTAATGTCACAAAATATGATGATCCTCCAAATTAAATTGTAGGGGATGGTATCCAAATATATGAATAGTTGTAATAAAGGATACATTTTCTTATATGTTTTCCTACTTTAAACTTTTTTCTACATTGTTTTCCAAAAAAAAATACTTGTAGAAATTCTAATTCAGAAACATTAATCTTTGAAGTGACTTACAATCAACAAGTACCTTTATCCCTCTATCACTCATATGACCAAAACATTGATGCCATAAATGAACAGAGTCATTTACACCTTCATATGCTACCACTACTTGATTTATTTAAGTTCTTCCTTCAAGTTGTTAAAGGTTCCTCGTCCTCTTTTCCTTCATGACTACTAAGATTCCTTTATATACCTTCAATACTCCACCTTGCTCTGTACACCTATAACCAACAGAATCTAGAACTCCCAAATATATTATGTTATTTCTAAGTTAGGGTACATGCCTCACATTTATTAATGTTATACCAATACCATCATGCATTTTAATACGTATTCTACCAACCCCAACAATTTTACAAGAAAAATGATTTCCCATAAAAACAACACCATCATCAATAGATTTGTAAGTTGAGAACCGATAGCTATAAAGACACATTTGGATGGATGCACCAAAATCAAATAACCAATGCTGATGTCGATGTGAAACATCACAAGTAGATAATACTTCATCAACCATACCTGAACTTGAACTTGTTTAAGATAAATTAGCTTCCTTTGACTCCTCTATGGAGTCCTCTTTGGATTCTTTTTGTCGTTTCCAACAATCTTTCTTGTGATGCCCGGATTTTCCACAAAACGAACAATTTTTCTTACCCTTCTTTCCTTTTGACTTAGATCTTGATGTACTTCTATGATCTTTCCCTCTTATCTGGATCCATCTATGACCATCATTTATTCTACTATTGAAGTTTCTTTAATTGATATTCCCCTCATTTCCTCATACAATAGAGCTCCCACAAACAATATCATAATCAATGACATTTGTTGTGATAAAAAACGTAGATGTGACTAGATGATCCCAAGGCTCGGGAAATTAACACACTAATGTAACTTCCTTGTCCTCATCTTCATATTTGACTTCAATACTAGATAATTGACAAATCGAAGTATTGAAAACATTTAAATGATCGATAATTTTTGCTCCTTTTGATATCAGTAAGATATGCAAGAAATGACAAGCAAAAAACTAAGAAACAAAATCACACAATGTTTATGTGGGAAAACCATTTTAAGGAAAAAAACATGCGGAAATGATAATCTGTGTTATTATTATTGAAAGGAGAATTACTACATTGGTATCGTGACACCTCTATGATTTTTCTAGATATATAGGATCTGATAGACAATTAGTCAAATTGTTTAAAACTTGATTGACCAATTACACAAATTCTTCACTATAGTGTGCATGCATGCACATTCTATTTTTACCTAATGTTGTGTGCATGCATCCGCATGGGAAATTAGTTGGGAGTTTGAACACATTCATCACAATACCACCCATTTTCCCATTGAATGTCTTCATGGCCTGAAGGTTGGCTTGAGAATTTTTGGCTCAGAATACATGGAAGGATTCCAGATGCAAATAGAGTGACGAGTCAATTTGATTCCATTGAAGTTAGAATTGGACCTGACATCTTGTGGGATCGTGTCGAATTGGAGATGGGATATTGTATTTTTTGAGTCCCCCATCATGATAAGTTTCTAGATATTTTGGGAACAAGCTAAAGTGATACCTTCCAACAAAGCATAAGATTATTCTTGGATGTTGTAGGCAAATCCTTGATTTCATGAATAAGTGAACTCTATGTCTCCTCTAATGTGGCAGAGAACCCCACCTGATCCTACCACCCCCCCAGAAATATTTTTTTACTAAGTAATGGAGAGATTGTAATTAAACTATAATTATTATTAATATTTGTATTTTCATGAATATATACACATTTCAAGTTCTTAATTCCATGAGAAATAGATAGATTAATTTCTAAATAAAGATGAATAACTAATCTTTTTATAAATACATATTACAATAATAAAGCAAATATAGAAAAAAATTTAATCACTATTTATGCTTATAAATAAGAGGTTAAAAGTGCTCAAACATATTTTTGAAAAGATCCATTTCCAATGTACAATGCAAAAGTTCTTAAAATAATTGATTTACAATAAGGTAAATTCAAAAAATGTTAAATCACTCTAAAATTATAAGGTGGTTTTACTCATATGATATCTACCTCTAAGGGCTAAGGTGCCAAGGTCACATGCATTCATTTTCTTCACAGATCTAAATGAAAGAAATCATGCAAGAAGGACACTAGGTTTAAATGAGGAGACTAAAGTCTTCATATAGGGGAGAGTTGGGGTTCCTTGGGCATGTGACATGCCAATGGGAAACTCCACCCAAGGTGTCTTGCGATGCAAGTCAAATGAAAAATCATTTGATGAAGAGTTGAGGGAAATAAATGTGCTCTACCAATGAAGGAAAATTGGCTAAGGCTTGGAGGGTGCACTTAGGAGAGTCAACTCGACCCACTTAAGGGGAAAATGCACCAAAGAGGATGTTTCGGTTAGAAATATCGGTGGATCAACCAAATGATGGAACACAAAATTTGGTGGGTCGGCTAGGCAAGTTTCCTGAACATGCTCACATGAGGAGTTAGCCCAACCTTTCCAAGGGGTGAGACTTGGTGAACTAATGAGTCATATCACCCATGGGAAAGAGATGAGATGGATGGGAACCTATAAAGGAGGTATCTTAGTAGATATTTGGACAACAAGAAGAGATCTATGATTTTAAGGTGGACAAGGAGGTCTAGATCCCTCAAGGAGCCAATTTGCTCCATTTGGGAGGACTTGTGTTGCGTTGAGGAGGATTCAGTGGATAGAGTTTGGTGAGATTATTTTGGAACAATTTTGGGGAGTTATGAAAACACAGGTCTGTTTCAGGCATGTGTGACGAAGAACCAAAATCTTTCAAGTATATGGAAACAAAGATGCAACAAGTCTATTGTTGATGGAAACTCTGAGGTGCACTGTAGGTGGTTGTGGAACGATTGTGATAGAGAGTATTGGTGTGACATATATGTTCATGAGTTTATTAGTGAGGTGAGGTGATTCATTTGAATCTTCCAAGTTTTAAACTGAGTCGTTAGTGCTAATGTTGTAACTGCTCTGCAATAACAAATACTTAGTTAGGTGTTAGGCATGATTTTTGTCGCCTGCACTATATCTATATTTCTTTTGTCTACTTCAATTTTTTTCTCTTGGATTCTCATGTTCATGGATGTATGCTAAACTATGACTAAGTGTTAATTTTTTTTTTAAATTTAAGTATACAAGAGTTTCACTGGATTAGGAGTGTGACTTTTCCATAGCCTAAAATAGATTATGGGTATGCTCTAGGTGAAGAGGTGGAGTCTAATTATCTTCCTGATTCCTAGGTATTTGTTTTCAGTCGTGTTTATAACCCATGCAGACTATACATGCAGGAATACGGTATACCCCTGCAGACAGGGGGGTTGCAGGTGGGGCTTTCCCCCACTTTGAGCTCCAGCAGAAAGCATGCACCCAAAGGAAAAATTTCCTTGTAAATTTATATTGTAATTTCATAGTAAATCTGGACCATTCATTATAAGGTCACATATTTCACAGTAGAAGTTATGTTAGGGTTATTTTCCCTAGAAGGACACTCTATTTTATGAGGGAATTATATTGTGGTTTTGTATCATTTCGAATATTGTACTTTGAGAAAGGATATTATGTGAGAAAGAAGGGGAAGTTACAATGGGTGTGATGTAGGTTGTATCCCTTCATTTTGTTGGATAATAAAAAGGAAGGACTTGAAAATTTCTCTTGTGGATGAATCCCGCACTGGGTGAACCACATATATCTGTGTCTCTATTGTATTTTATATCTTCTATGTTTTATTTATACATTTTATTTTATTTTATTGCTCCACGTTCTTGTTTTTCTAACAATTGGTATCAAAACGAAAGGTAACTCGTAGGAAAATTTAGAGTCAAGAAATTTAATGGAAAAACTATAAGTTATTGAATATGTAGATGAACAATTATTTATATCAGAATGATCCATTCCTACCATTGAGTGGAATAACAAAGAAGTAGATGACCATGAAGGACAAAGAATGGGAGTTTATTGATAGTAAGACACTAGCAACAATATGATTGATCCTCGAAGCATCAACGACTTTCAATATTTCGAAAGCAAAGACAATGAAGGAGTTCATGGACACATTGGATAAATTGTATGAAAAAACCTCAACGTCCAATAAGGTATTTCTAATGAAGAGGTTATTTAATATGAATATTTTAGAAAGTGAGTCTATTGCAGATCATTTTAATGAATTTAAGATGGATACTAATCAACTAAGTTATTTAAAAGTGGAATTTCATGATGAGGTCAAGGCTCTTCTAATATTCTAGTCATTTCCAGAAATTTGAAGTGGCTTGCTCATGGGTGTAAGTAACTTTGTCTCACGTTCAAACACTTTAAAATTTGATGATTTTTTTGGTGTTATCCTTAGCAAGGAAATGCAACGAAAAATCACAGGTGAGATATCAGGTAATGCGTTAAACATGGAGAGTAGGGGAGGAAAGAGTTGTAGTGACCTCAATTTAATTATCCTATTAAAATCTCATAAATTTTAATAAATAAGATTACTTCTACATAGAAACAATAAGTAATTTATTTCAGCATAAGCATATAAGCAACATAAATTAATTAATGAACAACAATCTAATGAATTACATAATAGAATATAGATACCTCTTGCTGATGCTAATTCTCGTTGATCTCGTTGTCCATCCTCTCTGCTGCTTTGTCCAGCTTGCTGCTTCCACCAAACCCTGGCCAAACCGACTAACCACCCAACTAGCTAGGAGCAGCCTGTCTGACTCCCTAGCTCCAGGATATCGTAACGAATCCTGGCCCCCATGCCCAAAACCCCCAGCAACCCGGTGCCCCCTGCAATGGTTCAGTAAAACCCTGAAAACCAAACTCCTCAAAATCAGGAAAACAAATATCCAACAACCAACATACAATCCTCTCCTTTCAAATTTTTCATAATCACCCTTCCCGTAGGACTCTTCCCCGTCATATCTCACCCCATTCACTGACTCCCTATCGTGCATTAATTACCTTATCCTCCCCATTATTACCTTATCCCCTTTCCTTTATTATCTTATCATTTACTGTCATACGTAAAGTTTCATAATAAATTAAAGTTATTAAGCCATTTAATTTATTACCCAAATCATTGAATGTATTAAGTAATCAATTAATTAATTAATCAATCAATCAACAGTTATAAAGAATTAATTAATTAATAAATAAAGAATTAATATTATTGATAACTAATCATTGTTTAACTAAAACATATTATGATAGTTAATTATCTAATTAATTATACTTAATAAACCCTATGCAACTATTTAACCAAGGTTGTTACATACACCCACTCTTCAGGAAACTTCATCCCGAAGTTAAAGTATTCTATGATACATGAGAAAAAAAACATGGTCCTTACATTCATAACAAATAACCGTCATTATTAGTAAGTAAGCCAAGAAACTCATTCATACTAGTGTACATGTACAAGAAATGCATGTGTATCTAGTACATACAAGTCTCATGCATGTACTAATAATCAATAACTATCACCCTTATAGTAATTTATGTATGCATCCAATCCAATCAACAAGACTAGCCTTTTATAAAATACAATAAACCAATCAAATGTTTGCGAAATCCTTTAATTACAATTATCTAGATCAACAATTTTATTTAGACAATTGTGGTTTAGTTACGTAATTATGAATATTCATATATACACATTTTCTTTTCATAAGGGAAAAACAATAAATTCCACCATCAGACAAATCTCCATACTTTCTCAACTATTTATACCTGTCCTTCCTCCCTAACTTGCTTCCATCTTCATTACTATCCTTCCTCTGCTAGACTATCTTGGAGCATCAACTATATTGACCTAACTCCAAATAGAACCCGTAAGCAGAACTGTCACTGTCTCAACCAAGCTTCCCCAGTAGGCAACTGAAAGTCATCATCACACGTCTAGGGGAGTGTGAGCCATCACCGTCCTCCCATGACTTCAGGTTTCAGAGGATACATGGTGGGAAATGCCTCCACCCCTCCTAATCATAACTAGGGTCCACACCCTACAATGGAATATACAGTGGCACCGTGTTGCTGGGATTTTTGTCATCGTTTATTTGGTTTTGGGCAGTCTCATCACTTGAAATCCTCCACTGGTCCACATATCATAGCAATGCATGCAAACCAATATAGTTTCACATACAAAGATTCATAACATAATGTTTCTCGGCTAGTGGTCATGACATTCACTTTCATCATTATTATCCCTTGGCTATTTCATAGCCCATAACCTACAGATTAGTTTGTAACACAAACTCATACATTTCTATGCATTATCATCATGTAATTGCATACAATCATAATTTCAATTCGGTAGCCGTGTACCAACATCTTAACCTCAAAGTCTTCAAGTTAGAAATAGATCTCATAATATCCCATAATTCCATTTCGACACTCATTCATAAAATTATCATTTATCAAATAGATTGCATCATATCCCATCATCATTCAAATAACATTTAAATTTTCATAGGATTATCATTCACACAATATGTCACATCATATACATCTTCATCAATAACATTTAAATATTCATGAAATTTACATTCACATAGTAGATCGTATTATATCCATCATCATCAATAACATTTAAACATTCTTAAAATTTACATTCTCACAATATATTGCATCATATCCATCATTATCCGAATATATTTAAACATTCATAAAGGTTCATACATCTTAAAAGTTTAAGTGTATCATTTAATAGTTTCACTGTGAGTAGAAAATAAAAGTGTAGGCCTTCGGTAATCCTGGCTGACTAATTCAAAAGTTGGTGTTACATACACCCCACCTTTGAAAAAAATATTCTTGAGGTGGTAAAAAAAGTGAGGGATAGTCTCATCGTAATGTCTCGACGTCTTCCCAAGTAGCAGATCCTGGACTATACTTGTCCCATTGGACCTTAACTTGGTCTACCAGACGGTTGATGAGCTGTCGAACTCTACAATCCAATATGTGTAATGGTTCTACCATGAGGGTTCCCACGTCCGATACCTGCAATTCCTTCCAATTTAGTTTATGTGATTCATCAACAACATAACGACGTAAAACAAATACATGTAAAATATTATGAGTTTTATGCAAGTGGGGTGGAAATACGAGACGATAGGCAATGGGTCCAATTTTCTCTTGGATTCTGAACGGTCCTATGAATCAAGGTGACAACTTTGTCCCCTTCCCGAACCGTATGGTACTCTTGTTAGGCCTGATACGAATGAAAACCTGGTCTCCCACTTCATAACTTCGATCGGTCTTATGTGCATCCGTATAAATTTTCTACCTATCCTGTGCTTCCTTTAGTCTCTACCTAATCTGAATCACTTGTTCCTCCATCTCTTGAATCAATTCTGGCCCAACTGTTACTCGATATTCTAATCTATCCCAACTCAATGATGTTTTGCATGGCCTTTCATACAGAGCTTCGTAGGGTGGCATTCCGATGGAGCTATGAAAACTGTTTTCGTAGGCAAACTCTACCAAAGGTAGGTACTTCTCCAATTGGGTTTTATTATCCATGACATACATCCTGAGAATTTCTTCCATTACTTGATTTACTCTCTCGGTTTGCCCATCTGTTTCAGGATGATAAGCTATGCTTAAGTTCAACCGAGTCCCCAACGCTGACTGCAAACTTGTCCAAAGCTTAGAAGTGAATCTGGGGTCCCTATCTGAAATGATCTTCTTAGGTATCCTGTGCAAACGGATGACCTCACTTACAAACACACGTGCCACATCAGTGACATCGTAAGTGTCTCTAACCAGAATAAAATGAGCACTCTTGCTTAACTTATCCACTATCACAAGAATGGCATTGTGTCTATGAGATGTGAGTGGAAAACCCACAACAAAATCCATAGAGATGATTTCCCACTTGGACATAGGAATATCATGTGGTTGTAGGAGGCCTGCCGGGTGATGGTGGTCGGCTTTCACTTGTTGACACTCTAGGCACTTGGTGATGAAATGGATTACATTGTGCTTCATGCCTACCTAGAAGAAAAGCTTCCTCATGTCTGCGTACATATTCTTCACACCCGGATGTGCACAATAAAGTACTCTATGGGCTTCCTTCAGTATGATGCTTCGAATATCCCCATTTTGAGCGATGTACATCTTTCCTCGATATCTCAATAGTCCGTCTGCTTCCAGACTATATCCTTCATACTTTGGATCCAATTGCCTCCAACGATAGAGGTTTGAAGTAACCTCTAAATACCAACTGTCTCCTTGGAGTTGCATCAACACATGTTCCCTCAGATTGACTTTTAAAGGTACCAAAGAGAAGACATGTGGTCTCCTACTCAAGGCATCTGCGACCACATTTTCCTTTCCCTTGATGTATGAAATACCAAAATCGTACTCACTCATAAACTCACTCCATTTCCTTTGCTTGGCATTCAGATCTGTTTGAGTGACGAGATGTTTTAAACTTTGATGGTCTGTTATCAGCTCAAAGTTTCGCCCCACAAGATAGTGCCTCCAAAGTTTCAGAGCTAGCATTACAACTGCCAACTCTAAATCATAAGTCACATATAACTCTTCGCATTTCTTCAACTTTCTTGATGCATAAGATATCACTCCTTCATCCTACATTATCACGGCCCCTAACCCTTTCTTTGAGGCATCCATGCACACTGTGAAGTCCTTTTCCATATCCGACACTCATAGAATTGTCGCACTAGTTAGTAACCTCTTAAGCTCGATGAATGCACTATCACATTCTTCCATCCATTCATACTTGACCCCCTTGCACTGCAAAGTGGTGATGGGTTTCACTATTTTTGAGAATCCTTCCACAAATCTCTGATAATAACCTACTAGCCCCATGAAGCTTCTCACCTCATGGGCATTTTTCGGCACTGGCCACTCCATAATGGCCTTTACCATTTCTGGGTCCACAGAGATTCCTTCACCGGAAATGATATGACCTAAATAGTGGATCTCTTTCTGAAAGAAGGAATACTTCGACAACTTCCCATACAATTTGTTCTCTCTAAGGCAAGACAACACCACTCGTAAGTGTTCCTCATGTTCTCTTTCATTTTTTGAATAGATAAGGATGTCATCTAGAAAGACTTGTACAAAATGATCTAAGTACTTCTAGAATATGCCATTCATGAGGCTCATGAATACTGCTGGTGCATTGGTCAATCTGAAAGGTACTACAAAAAACTCGTAATGCCCAAACCAAGTTCGAAAGGCAGTTTTTTAGATCGCCTTCCTTAATCCTTAACTGATGATACCATGATCACAAATCGATCTTTGAGAATACCGTTGCTCCTTTCATCTGATCAAAGAGATCATCTATTCATGGTATTGGGTACCTATTTTTCACTGTAGCATGGTTCAAGTCCCTGTAGTCTTTACACGGTCGTAAGGATCCATCCTTCTTCTTTACAAAAATTTTTGGTGCACCCCAAGGTGAAACACTGGGCCTTATTAGCCCTAAGTCTAGTAACTCTTTTAACTGCATTTGCAATTCAAAAAGTTTCGACGCTGTCATCTAATACAGAGTTTTGGAAATTGGTTCTACACCAGGTTTGATCTTAATAGTAAAATCAAGCTCCCTCTCAGGAGGTAACCCTGGTAACTCGTTCGGAAAAACATCCTTAAATTCTTATAATACCGGGTACTGATCTAATGAGGGTCCCTTCCTTTCATTCATTACTTTCACTACATATAGTCGACACCCTTTCTTCAAGAATCACTTAACCTTCATAGTTGAGATGAAGCATAGAGACACCTTTCTTCGTACACCCTGGATCTCCACTGGCCTTCCTTCGTCGTCGACACAAAGCACCCATTTTGTGAAACAATCTACCAAAGCTCGATGAGATTCTAACTAATCCATTCCAATGATTAGATCGTACGCCTTGAGAGAAGTGACTTATACCTTCAACCTGGTAGTTCACACTCCCAGGTCTACTATACAATTATCAACACTAGGTCTTACCGCTTGTTTTTCCCCCAAAGCCATCTCAACTTGTTTAAATTCATTGTGTTTGTAGGCTGCAAACCCACTCTTTTCTAATGTAGATGGTGTAATGAAACTATCTGTCGCACCAGAATAAAATAAAATCTTAACACTGATATGGTTTAGCGTACCTGATGACTCCACCACCGTGGATTGATGTTGGGCCTGGAAATTATTAACCGCTGCGTAAATCTAGTGGCTGCTACTTGCTCTTCCAATCGGGGCATTTCCTTCTCTATGCAAAAATCATGATTGTAACTTTGGGTAGTCACGCTAGTAATGGGGTCCTCCACATCCCCAATAGGTAACATGAGTTTGAACCTACACACTGTTATGTGATTGTCTCTGAAATGAGTTCCTTCCTCTAGAACCCCTGCCCCTATTAGTTGTTCCCTGAGATGACCGTGGACCTGTCTACATTGTTGGTGATGAATGAGATGCTACACTCCCTGCCATTGAAATCCCTGCAGCTACTATCCTTGGTGTGACTTTATTACCATATGGAGGTGGCCTTGAGCCCCCTCCCCTGGGAAATTTCCTAGGGGCCTTCCCCACGAATCTACGATGATGTAGAAAGGTCGGTCTCGTACCTCCAGTTAAGTTCATGTGTTCCTCCTCATAACGTGCATTTTCCACAGCTTCCGCTACTTAAGATGGTTTCCACATCCACACCATAGCCCTTATCTTAGGGTTCAATCCATAGACAAAGAATTCTACCTGATGTTTTTCATTATCCATATATGAAACATACTTGACCAATTCCATAAACCTAATCTCATATTCCTCTACAGTCATGTTTCTTTGTACTAGAGCATGAAATGCTCATGTCTGTTGTTCCTCATAGTAATCTGGTAGATATTTCCTTCGAAACCTCTCCTCGAAAAGTTCCCAAGATACGGTGTCTGGGGTAAGATGTAGTTGTCTTTCTAGGTTTCCCCACCAGTTCAAGGCGTTGTCTCTTAACTAAAAAATTGCTATCTTTGCCTTTCAGTTGGACATATAGTCCCTTAAGGCAAAACACCTTGTCATGCCTTCTAACCATGATTCTGCGTGTTCACTGGCACGACCCCTGGCAATCTCTGAAAGTTTTAACCTTTTCAATTATCAAGTGATGTCTTTGGGTGGAGGTCCTCCCTTTGAATCCCTTGACGCTTCTGGATTACTCGTTCCAGATGGTGGGGGTTCCACTTCGGTCCCTGTTGGTTGTCGTCCCTTTAAAGTCTCATTTATGGCCTCCAAAGAGTGTAGTATGAGAGCTAGTTCGAGCAATGGTGGAAGCGTCACTGACAGTGTTGGTGGTGCCTGTGATGATGCTCCTTTGCCTCAATTCCCTTGATTCCTAACCATCCTATGTGATTTAACCTGCATCAATCAAAGTTGTCAGGGTGAGTTCAAGGACATTTCTTATTGCGCGACTTAATCAGAAAATAGGGTTAGGTGTAAGTTTCTTTTTTCCTGTCTGTAAATAGAAATTACTCTCTTTAGGGGAGTGGCTAGGTTAGGGTTTAAGCATATAAGCTTGATTTCTTCACCTAAGAAAACTATTGACTCCTTCGCCTGGTAGCTATGCTAGCACTATACCCCACTCACTAATTCCTCTAACTTACCCTCCTAGCGCGAATGCATCCCCCTGTTACCCATGATTTTGGTCATCATGATGATGTATTGATGATGGTGTACTGAGGCTCTTCATAAGAACTTTCTCCTGAGAAAAAGTTATTTTCATCTCTTCCAGAAAACTCATTTTTGAAGACTGTTCCCAGGTTACTAGTATATTTGCCTGTGAGAATGCATGATTCTCGCAGACTGTCTTATGCTAGGGTGCGAGAAGTTCACACTCTGTTGAACTTCTAGGGCGTGAACTCTTTCTAAAGCAAGGAAAAATATGAATTCTCGATGCTTCTAGAAGGGAATCTTCTAGAAGGATGAGATGGCATTCGAATGGTTATCCTAGTACTGGATTCCCTGATATTTTGGGATCATTCTTATCCAAGTAACTAATTCATTCTCTCCTATATATTGAGGGAATTCTCATGGAAAAGGTTAAGCAAGGTTAAGCAAGATTCATTGGAGAATTAGTGAAAGAATTGTGTGAAGGACTTAAGCTACAACATCTTGGAGACTCCAGCAAGTTTATCCAAAAGGATTGATCTTCTTCATACAAGTGAGAAAGTGTGTGTGTCGGAGCCAAGGGCCATCGAAAGGAAGTTTGCGACATCAAGGCTCGGGTTGTAATCTTTACTTTCCATCAATATGATACAGTAATATGTCCCTTTCCCATAAAGCTATTTCCACTTTATTGTATAATTCCTTGATCATATACATAGATTAACTGTTGAATATATTGTGCTTTCTTCACTTTGGTTGGTTTGTGTTGTCTTGGTCTTGACTACACGAGAGCGCTGGAGTGAAGCAGGAGCAACAAAGACCATAGGAAGCGATAATAAGGTATGTCATTTGATCTTGCCTCCTATTTAATTCAATGGTCAAAATCTAGGGAAAGAGTCATGTTCTGTCTTGCTTTGTTCTAGATCCAGGTGGATCTAGGGAGATCGGTTAGTGTCCGCACCTACGGATTTATCCAATAACACCCCCTCACTCTTGTCTTGGTCTAAGTCCTTATACTTTGTGTTTACAACTAATTAATGTGACTTCCAACCTAATGTCGATGAAATGAGTCTAAGGCTATCCTTCGATGCTTGACTCGTAGGATTTCCTTGGCACGTTGTACATATGCGTTGAATTTTGTGTCTCAGTGCATGCAGGTGCGATTCTTGAGGATCGTAGAGTGGTTTTCGAGCATTGGAGCTTAGCGCTTGTGCGTTGTGGTTATGTATTGTTTCTGGACCTGTGGTCGCAAGATGTAGTGAGCTTGAGGTGATGCACCAAAGCTTGGTGCTCGGCTTTGACTGGTAGAATGGAATGGAGGGACTTGTCACTTATCTCGGTGGTTGAGGGCTCAGAACTCAGTGTTTGGTTAACATGGATAATTGGAGATTATACTTTAGGATAGTATTTTATGACTATTAATTTATTTATGTATAAGAATTTATTTTATAACGACTCATGAGGGGCGTGTTGGTGTTAGTGCTCTTCTTGAGGTGCTTCGCTTGGTGGGTGGTCTTGGGTTCAAAACCCATGGACCCTATAACATTTTAATTAACTTTAATGTAGATTAACTTTACACTAAATAAAACAATTAATTTAATTATTAATTTTTTTTTAAGATAATTTAATTAACTTTAAAATTATTATATTATTATTTTTACATTAAATTAAAGACAGTTAATTACAACAAGTAATTGAATTAGTTAATTAGTTTTAAAACAATTAACTATACTTTATACTAAAATAAAAATTTAAGAGAACATACACAAGAAACAAAATAATAATAATAATATATATATATATATATATATATATATATTTATCAATAAAAAAAAAATCAAAATAATTTAAAAACAAGTGTGGGCACGCATGGATTCCACATGCCCACCTTGCTTCCTCCAGTTCCCCTCTATCTAAAACCTAACCTTTATCGCCATAACCCTAATTTCTCTTTTCCCCATCATTTCTTCTTGTGAGATTTCAGGTTACGCGGTCAGTCGCCATGGCCTTCTCTCATGGCTTCTCCTCCTCGTCTGTCAGTTATTTGGTTTCTGGCGTTGGTCGTTGGCTTGTATCTTGTGGCTTTGGTAACTAACATGTGTGTTGTGTTGTAGGATGGTACCAAGACAAAGAGATAGAAATGACAATGGTTGAGAAATCGAACCATGCAATTGGCAGAGAAGAAATGAATGTGCATTTTTGTCATTTTTGCAATTGGTCTTTTTCTCATGAATTTTCTATTCTTAACTGTTTCACTTAATTTACTCACAGTTTTGTGGTTCTTGAAAAGTTTAAACTTTTTCTCATGAATTTTCTCTTCTTAACTATTTCGTCTAATTTACTCACATGTTTTTGGTTCTTTTTCCAGTCTACTCCTGATCTGCCGCACCCGAAAAAGAGTCTTGCGGAGAGCATAAATACTTTCTCAAATATGATTTTTCTCAGACTGCACAGGCAAGGAAACATCGGATTTTGTTGAAAAATGTTGTCTGGATATGACTTTAACGGGTCGTGCGTCATTTATATTGTGGAATTTGTAATTACTGCTGAAATCCGCTTATTTATTGAGGTCAAAATCATGAGGCAACTCACATTTACTCTGGAACATGTAAAGACCTCCAGAAAATGCGTGCTCTAGACTAAATCTATAAATACTGCTCATAGTTTTGGCAAAACTAGGTGAGGGAAGAGATATTTAAATTTTACGGGTGATAGGTAATGGCTAGAGGTGAAATCATGAGGCTAGGAGGGTTGTGGAATCGACTTTGTTTAGTGGCCAAGAAACTTTTGCGTCGAATTGGGGCAAGCTCTCAATGTCATGTGAAAAGTGCTAGCAATGAAGATCCTCAACAGCACAATACAATGCCTGTCTATATGGTTCCCCTTAGAACAGGTGACCAGGAGCTTGACATTTCTTTACATCTTTGATGCACTGAAAATTTATATTCACGGCATGCATTTTAAACATTTTGAATGATTTGTTTCTCTTCAAAAACTGGCCATAAAATATGTACAGTGCACTTAACTGTATTCTTTGTTAATGATATATTTAGCTCTATCATGTCCTATACTTTATAGACATGTAACTGAAATCTGCTTATGTGGACAGTAGTTGCACATTCGTGTCCTTTTGTGTTTGGAATTCTATATTATATAGTGAAAATCCTCCTGAATATCTATTATTTACCAGAATTCTTGGTTTCATATTTATATAAGTCACCCATTTGCATGCCTTTCGGTTAGTTAATGAAGAATACTACCTAAGAAACATAAATTAACAAAGCCTAATGGGTGAGTGATATTAAATATATATAATTTATAATTATGTCATTTAAAAAAAATTGCTTTTGGTGTAGCAAAGCTCGAGGTAATCGAGGCAGGGCAGTCATGGGGATCAATTCTTCTCCTAAAAACTTTCAAGGTAACTTTGGTTTGATCCTGTTAATGGTTATATATATATATATTAAATACATATCTATTTTTATATGTTTACTTGAAATGTTTATTTATAAATCTGTTTAGAAATTCCTAGTAGAATATGTATATATATATAGTATATTCCTCTACATAGGTTTGTTTATTTGAAATAAGTGTTAAAATTTATTTAACACTTCAACTGTGTAGAATATTATACTATCTTAATTTCAAATGGGCATATTATTTATATATAGATCTGTGTAACTAAAAAAAAGTGTTTTTTGGCTTGCAGTCTAGGTGGAGCTGGAGCTTAGACCAGATTTATCTAATTAAGGGTTTCAAGGCCCCTGGACTAATAGATTGATCTAATTTCTAGTTGGGTACAGTTACATTCCTAAGTTGGTTAGGTGGGTAGGTAAGCCCTTAAGGCTCCAGTGCTTCAAACTGAAGCTCGGATACCATGTGTAGTGACCTCAATTTAATTAGCCTATTAAAATCTCATAAATTTTAATAAATAAGATTACTTCTACGCAGAAACAATAAGTAATTTATTTCATCATAAGCATATAAGCAACATAAATTAGTTAATGAACAACAATATAATGAATTACATAGCAGAATATAGATACCTCTTGTTGATGCTAATTCCTGCTGATCTGGTTGTATGTCCTCTCTGCTGCTTTGTCCAGCCTGCTGCTTTAACCAAACCCTGCCCAAACTGACTAACCACCCAGCTAGCTAGGAGCATCCTGTCTGGCTCCCTAGCTCCAATATATCGTAAGAAATCTTGGCCCCCGTGCCCAAAACCCTCAACAACCCGGTGCCCCCTGCAATGGTTCACTAAAACCCCCAAAACCAAACTCGTCAAAACCAGGAAAAAAAAATCCAACAGCTAGAATATAGTCCTGTCCTTTCCAATTTTTCATAATCCCCCTTCCTGTATGAATCTTCCCCATCATATATCCCCTCATTCACTGACTCCCTATCCTCCATTAATTACCTTATCCTCCCCATTATTACCTTATCACATTTCCTTTATTATCTTATCCTTTCCTGTCATACGTAAAGTTTCATAATAAATTAAATTTATTAAGCCATTTAATTTATTACCCAAATCATTCAATGTGTTAAGTAATCAATTAATTAATTAATTAATTAATCAATCAACAGTTATAAACAATTAATTAATAAATAAATAAATAATTAATGTTATTAATAACTAATCATTGTTTAACTAAAACATATTATGACAGTTAATTATCTAATTAATTATACTTAATAAACCCTATGTAACTGTTTAACCAGGGTTGTTACAACAATAATAGAGGAAAGGGCTCATGGAACTATGAGAATTCTAGGAAGGGAAGATCCAAATCCAGACTGGGAAAGATATTGTCCTGGAATTGTGGGAAGGAAGAACATCTGAAGAAAGACTACAGGGCTCCAAAGAATCAAAGAGATCAAAAAGAGGAGAAAAATCAGGAAGAAAATTTAATAGGTGATGTGTTACCAGATGCTTTGATTCTTTCTATAGATCCAGGGGCTTCCTTTAATGCCACACCCCATATGAAATTTTTTCTAGATTATGTTGAAGGTTATCTTGGACAGGTTCATTTGGGTGATGATGCTCCATGAAAAATTGTTGGAATGGGAAAGGTAAAAATAAAGAAAAGTTATGTAAACCAATGGTTGTTGAAAGAGGTAAAACATGTTCCATATCTAAGGAAAATTCTAATTTCACAAAAAAAGTTGGAAAGTAAAGGTTTCATATCTATATTTAAATATTAGGCGTGGACGGTCACCAAAGGATCACTGATGATAGCAAAAGGAGACAAGGTAGGTACATTATATTTATGTACTAGTAATATTGATTCTTCTTTATATTTACCTTCTACGAAAGTGAATACATCACTGTGGAATCATAGTCTTAGACACATGACTGAGAACGGGATGCATATACTTCACAAAATAATTTTTTGATAGATATGAAACAAATTTATTTGGAGTTTTTTTATCATTATGTTTATGGAAAACATAAGAGAGTCAGATTTCTCAGAGTTGAGAAATAAAAGAAGAGTGAAAGGTTAGATCGTTTGCATACAAATATATGGGAACCAGCTTAGGTATCATCTCTTGGTGTCTCTCATTATTATGTTACTTTTATTGATGAAGCAACTAGAAAAACTTGGGTTTATTTCATTCGACAAAAATATGACATTTCTGATACTTTTAAGAAATGGAAAACATTGGTTGAGAATGAGACAAGAAAAAGGTTGAAGTGTCTTAGAGAAGACAATGTAGGTGACTATTGCAGCAAGGAGTTTGATGCTTACTGTTCATACCATGAGATTCGTAGTGAGAAGATAGTTCCAGGAACACCACAAGAAAATGGTGTGTCAGAAATGATGAGCAGGACAATCATGGAGCGTGCAAGGAGTATTATATTGCACGTTGGGTTTCCTTTATAGTTCTAGGCAGATTCTCTAGATATTGTTATTTACTTGATAAACAGAGGAAAATCAAACTCTTAGGATGGTGGAATTACATAGGAGGCATGGACAAGTAAAAATGTAAACTATTATTTTTTGAATACTTTTAGTTCTAAAGAATTTTCCCATATTGATAAAGAAAATAAAACAAAGCTCGAGGCAAAATCCAAGAGGTGTACCTTTATTGAATACAATGTTAATGATTTTGGTTATATTTTATGGGATTATAAAAATAACAAAATCATTAGGAGTAGAGATGCCATATTCAATGAGAAGGTCATGTACAAAGATAAGTTGTGGGTAAAGATACAAGAGAAAGAAAAACCAGAATACACAGTTCTTGATGAGATTACTGAAAAATAAATTACAAAAGTACCAGAAAATAAAAATGTACAAAAATAGGAGAATCAAGCACCTCGAACTCCTGCAAGTTTTGTTAGAAGATGTACAAGTTTAAGATGAATAACATGTTAAGTAATTTTTAAAACATTTTCCCTAATTAAATGTCGCCCAGTATGAAATTTAAGGCCTAAGTCTAAATTACGCTGGTGGTAAAATTGTGTCCTCTATAAAAAAATAATAATAATAAAAATAAAAACAACTTAAATAATAATTATGATCTTTGTTATATCTTGTAACATGGAGGGAGTAAGAAATTTAATTTATTCATAAAAAAAAAATCAGTGGATATAAATTATAAAGAGGGAATTAATTGTTTTAATCTTTTTGATAATTTAAAATATAATAATTTAATGATAAAAGAGAAAAGGGGTTAAATTCCACACCTGCCTTTTTGGGTTCTAATTTAAAAGGGGAAAGAGGGAAAATATTTTTTTCAGGAAACTAGGAAAAGAGGTAACATAAAAAGGGAAAAAGGGGAACTTAAGGGAAAAAGAGGAAAGTCAACTTAGTAAAGAATCTACCATTTAAGAGCTTTCTAATTTTTAAATTGAATTAACAATTTCATAATGGGGAAAACCTTTAAAACCTGTAAGGGAATTTGGGGACACCTAGGAGTGATTCTAGGAGTAACTTTAGGTGGGTGAGGGAAATAAGACAATTAATTAATTAAAGAAATTAAATAATGGAGAAATGAAGGGGATGAGGGACACTTGTACGCAAAGAAATTTTTAGGAATTTATTTTTAAAACTTTAATTAAATGAGATTTTAGGAAAGAAACGAAGTTCAAAACTCTATAAAATGATGGAAGGAGAAGGATGAAGGATCATATTTTTTTTGCATAATGTTACGCTGCTGAAATATTCATTTGAATGACTTAACTTGTGGGAGTTGGGATGCCCAAATCGGTGAGGAGTGGTAGCTCAGCCTTGTGAGGCAAGCTGGGAGCTAGTCGAAATCTCTGGACAAGAGTGTGTGTCCCCTTTGCAGCTCGGGGGGCTAAGGAGGAAGAAGAGTATCCCTAGTGTTGGATGGGAGGTACTGGTGAGGTCTCGACAGTTGGCGAGCAGGAGTGGCATGGAGCACGCAGACATCATTCAGAGAGGGAGATCAGGGAATGGTACGCTCTCTTTATTTTTGTATGATAGAATGTTTTAGGACTTATGCTTGGATCTGCTTATTTAATGGAAAAGTAAATTGATGTTTTTTAAAAAAAATAATGACTGAACTTTTCTTCTCCTAGCTCGACAATTATTGACACCCATGGCCTTCATTCTACCACACATCATGACCACCTTGATGTGTTGAGTGTGACCTTCTTGGTTGTTAGCCTTCGTAGCTAGCTCACCATTCCTCGCCTGAGCAGTCGGCCAGGAGCCAGATCTACGGTCATCACCATACCGTTAAAAGACCTATGGATGTAAACACCATTCTTTTTTGTGTGAGGATGGTGAAGCATAGGACAGACCCATCCGTCGGCTACCTCTATTGTTTTCCTTGGTAGTTTGATGTCTTAAGCCTTGATTTATTTTATTAACCCTGGAATTTTGTTGTTTGCGTAGCCTTTCCTTCCACTGTGCGTTTTTATACCTTGCTGGATTTTCTTGACGCTTGGGCTGATAAAACCTCTGTGGACATTTCAATGACCTTCCTTGGTTCTATGCGTTTCTCCTACTGTTCTCTATGTTTTTACATTTTTTCCATGTTTTTATACATGGAGGGATGAATTTACTCTGCTTGATGAATATTTTAAGTCTGCGTTATGGTGCATTGTGGGGTACATTTATCCTTACGTTTGTATGGATGGATAGTGAGCTCTGAGCTCGTAATTCTGTTTCCAACAATTGTTTTTTTCTTTAACTATTGACGGCAATACAAATTCTAGTCTAGGCCCTTCCGCTACTGTACACCCCTCCATGTAGGGGGGTTGCATGGGGGGATTTCTCCCCCTTCCAGGTCCAGGAGGATCATCCCCTTGAATGGGCAGTCCGGGGAAAAGTGGAGCTTTTGGGGTGAATCCCCCAAAGGAAAAATTGTGTTGTAAATGTGTATTTCCATTTCATAGTAAATATGGACTGTTTATTATAAGGTCATAGATATGATGTTAGAAGTTATGTTATGATTTTTTTCCCTAGAAGGAAACCCTCTTTTATGAGGGAATTGTATTTTGATTGTGTATCATTGTGAATATTGTATTTTGAGAGAGGATACTATGAGACAAACAAGAGGAAGTTACAACAGGTTTGATGTAGGTTGTATCCCTTAATTTTGTTGGATAATAAAAAGGAGGGACCTAGAAAAAGGAAGTAGTCTCTGAAAAGTACCATTGACTAATTGATTTTTGTGATGACGTTTCTATCTCTACAGTCCTACTACTCTATATATATACTTCTTATTATATTCTTTAACTGACCTTTCTATGATGATGATTCTATATTTAGAGTCCTATTACTCTCTAGATATACTTCTTAGTATAGTATCTAAATATAGTTACACACTTAGAATTTTAATTGTGATTCTTATTAGTATATCAATTGTAATTCAATTATAAATTAGCTTCAATCATCGAAAATTAGTTTTGTAATACATCATTTGTCTTATTGATAAATATTTATCGATAAATATTCATTTTAAGTATAAAATCACAAGAATGAAAAACATCATTCTATAATAGAAAAATTACCTCAAAAGGAAGTAGTATACAAGAATAATTGTTTCTTGATTGATAACCATATTTTTAGGAAAACTGCCAAAAGTCACTAGACATACATTTCTTTGATAATGTTTCCATCTCCAATGTGTCTGAAAATCTATTGGATGTTCTTCTTATTACAATATCTAAAGTCTTGCAACAATTTAGAATTATTATTTTTTATATACTTCTTATTAAGATATCAACTATAATTTGATTCTAAACTAGATTTGATCACCCAAAAGAAGTTTTGTAATGTAGCGTGTATTCATCACAAAACATTTTACAAAGTAGAAAATTATAAATATGCAAACATAATGCTACTTTGCATTCTAGAAAGCAAAAAATTATAAGCTTGAGAAAATAATGCTACAACGAAAAGTCATGTAAAACATACAAAATCTCTCAAAACAACTCTTTCTTGATTAATAACCATATATTTTAAAAAAATACACAAATTCACTAGACATACCTTTATTTAATGTTGTTTGGAGCTCTAAGGTATTAATACCCTATGGAATGTAAATTGTCTTACCAATAACTGCATGATATGACTCTTTAATGTTTTTACAAATGTGTGTATAAAAAGTGTGGAATATTGGATTGTTCTATCTAGTTTAATAGTAGTTCATATGGAAATATTGAAATACCAAACTAATGTGAAATTATAAAGGTCTTAAATAATTAATATATAGTTCTTGTAATGTCTTGAGGGTGTAGGGAAGTTGAACATAGAGTGTACTATTAAGTGTAACAAACCTCCCGTTAGTTACGACATCAACCTCTCATAACAAGTGAATTTTTTTTTTCTTGTGTGTGCGGGTGTACAAGGGTAATAAAGACATTATACTCTACGTTGCAACACTACAATGAACATGACACATGGAACTGTGACAACAACATAACAACTTAAGATGCACATCAAGCATCTGGAAGAAATGAACGACAATCAACCGACGAAAAAAATAAGACTAACTACCCACCCGTCCTATCCTACAATGGTTAGGAATTCCACGACAGATAAGAAATGCTCAAGCCCAGGCTCCCATCGATTTTGACCATTTCAGGTTTCAGGGCTAGCGATTGTTCTGAGGAACAAGGAGGTGTCTATATCCCACCTGACATAAGAAGACCAAGCACAATAAATGTTTACAACCCTGTACAACAGTAATTAAAATGAACTACTGCACCCTTAACAAGAAGCACAAGCTAAAAATGACTTTGCCAATATCCCGATCAATCGTTGAGTCAAACTAGTCAATAGTTATCGTTTGTTTTAGTCATTTATTGCGGGCCCAACTTACCTTGTCTAAAAATCAAAAATATCATTAAGGTACAATCTAATTTATCCTTAAAACAAATTCAATTAAGCAATATTAATTTACAAGTGTCATACAAGTACCATCTAAATCAACATTTAATGGACATTACCAAGCAGGTCTGGATCTTCGACTAATTAATCATTAAAATATAATTAAGCATTAACTACAATCTTAACTATCTTGTATGAATCATGATCTATCCATTCATCAACAATCAATAGTCATTAGATACAACCAATTTCGCAAGTTAAATACCGCATCCACAATCACAATCCCATTCACCTAGTTAACGCTGAGATTTTAGACTAGAATCAGAAACCATACTTAAATATCAATTCTTCATGTGCAAAAGAATAAACTTCTTTGCTTAATCAATCCTTCAAGTAGTGTTAAGTGTAAGTTGAGTAAAATAATAATACATGAGGATTAATGAAAATCACAAGAGCATAAGTACATCCTTAGTTACATATAGAGATCTATTTATACCCGTCATTAGTACTTGCCAAGTCAAGTCCATTCAAGTCAAACATCATAGATCAATTGCTTCAAGGTACGGTAACAAGGTACAACCTTCATGAGGCTCACCTACATATCTTATTTATAAATTATCTTAATGGAGCAACATATGAAGAGTTTAACGTTAAATTACATCTTTATTAGAAGAAGCCACAAGAGGATCGATTATTTCTTAAGAAAACATATAGATTCAATACAATTTATATAATTCCATTCATAGGGAACCATAAGAATATCAAAATATTCTTAAGCGATACCTAAGGATTCAATATTACTATAAGTTTGTTTTATAAAACTATAAGAAATCATAATAACCAATTTCAGTAAGAAATCCTAATAACTAAATCCTAATAACTGAATTCAAGATTCCATGCATCAGTTAAAACAAATTTAAGTGATACCAATCAACCCATGAAGTAAGAGGAATAAAATATAATAATTAAAAAAAATGACATCATTGTACTCATAGTTTATAAATCAACTCGATGATGGCAAGGTTATTCAGCTCTTCAGGTAAGATAAGGAAGGGAAACACATGGGCATAGACAACTCCAAAAAATGAGTTTTTATAGAGTAAAACACGAAGGTAATCAGTTAGAAAAAATATTGTTTGTTGTGCCATACTCATTGGAAGGAAAATAAATCATTGTCATTAAGTAATAACGGATTCGTTGTGTCCAACCCACCAGAATGGAATTCTATAATTTCTGTCATTAATGAAATATGTAACGTTGTACATAGGGTGGAAATTCAAGCCCACTCAATAGAAATGCCCTCAAATTAAATGGAAAGATGCAGTCGTTACACACCTCAATTAAGGGGCAAACACGGTCAGTCAATCAACTAAATTTTATCAATTACAAGGAAATTCACTGTGTTATTTAACAACATTTCGTGGTCAATAATTGGCAATAATAAAATCAATGAAATCTGCGTAGGAAGGGTTACATCAGTTTGCTAACATTAACCATTTGATTAAAAAAAAATGCCCAGTTGTAAAAAGGATTGAAAATCATTTTATTTCAGAGCATTAATATGCCAAATAAAATGACTATATCAGAGCATTAAATGCCCGTGATTAAAACGCATGTTTAATAAGCATAAAAAAAATGCTCGATTAAAAGGATCATAAGGAGTAAGAAGCATATTAAGTTCTCTAAGTAATTTCATCCTTAAACAACACTTTAAACATAGATGTTCTCATCATAAGGTGCAACCATGAAGGCGTGTGAGTTCGCCCAAAGGTCATGGGGTAACCCTGTGTGATTTGTTGAGGAATCGTGGTGGAAATACATTGGAGAGAGCCACAATTCGTGGTGTGAAAGTTGTGTGTAATAATCACTATCCACCCAATATATATATATATATATATATATATATATATATACACACACAAAATATCAGTGAAGTAGAGCACAAGAAGAAAACTGTCGAATATAGGGGTGAAATCAAAATCTTAATGTAAACACCCAAGGTAAATTCGTTGTAAATCTAGGTGCACTTATGGTTAAACTAGCTGTCGAAGATGGTAAAAATTATAGTGTAAATTTCTGTTGGTAATTTCACCCTCAATTTAAACACCAAGTGCACTCACCTTCTACTAATTAAAACAAACGTCCATTCACCAACAATGCATTTAAACGTAGGGTTCATTATTCAACAATCACATTAAGCACAGAGTAACTATGGGTTCACCCAGGTCACTAAATTCCATGGGAATTAAATAGCTCAGTCCATATACTTTTAAAAGTTTTCAATCGAGTCAAAATAAAGTGTCGAGGTAAATAAAATTGCATCAAGGTGCAAGACCAACAAAAACTAAGGACAACAACAAAGGTAGGCAGCTAACATGTTCGTCCATCAATCACCATCTTTGCACAGAAAATCAAGGCATTGAGATCCATAGGTCTTTTAACGCTAAGGCAATGAACGTAGATCAGGCTCCTGGCCAACTGCTCAGGTGAGGACTGGCATGCTAGGGATGAAAAGAAAACAATTGCATGGGTCACAGTCAAACCACAGGACTGTCAATTCATGTGGGGATGAAGGCCATCAAAACCAGTCAACCAAACAATCAGCTAGGCTAAGAAAAAGGGGTCCGCTAGCAATCTAAACATCCAATCCATTTACAATCAATATGCATATCCAACCATAAGTCCTAATTCATTCTACTATACAAAATAAAAGATCGTATCGTTGCCTGATCGCCCGCTTTGAATGACATCCCGTGCTCCGTACAACTCTTGCTCACCGACCGTCGAGACCTCACCGGTACCTCCCAGCCAATGCTAGGGGTACTTTTCTTCCCCCTTATCCCCCCGAGCTACAAAGGGGCCACACACACTATCCATAGATTTTTTCTAGCTCCCAGCTCACCTCGCAATGCCGAGCTACCACTCCTCTTCAAGCTGGGAAATCCCAACTCCCACAAGTAAATCAGTCAAGTCGATATTTCTGCAGTGTAACGTCACGCAAACAGAAGATGATCCTTTCTCCTTCTCCTTCTCCTTCCTTCATTATATAGAATTTCCCACTTCCTCTCTTTCCTAAAATCTCATGTAATTGAAGTTTTTAAAAATAAAATCCTAAAAATTCTTCTCCGTACAAGTGTCACCCATCCCCCACCTTCCTCCATTAATTAATTTCTTTAATTAAGTAATTATCTTTATTTCCCTCAGCCACCTAGAGTTACTTCTAGAATCACTCCTAGGTGTCCCTAGATTCCCTTACAGGTTTTAAAGGCTTTCCCTATTATGAAATTGCTAATTCAGTTTAAAATTAGAAGGCTCTTAAATGTAGATTCTTTACTAAGTTGACTTCCCGTTTTTTCTCTTAAGTTCCTCTTTTTTTCTTTTTGTGTTACCTCTTTTCCAAAGTTTCCTATTTTTTGATTTTCCTTCTTTCCCCTTTTTCTTAGAACTCAAAAAGGCATGTGAGGAATTTAAACCCTTTTTCCTTTTATCATTAATTTAGTATATTTCAAATTTTCAAAAGATAAAATAATTAATTCCCTCTTTACATTTTATAACCACAGATTTTATTTCTTATGAATAATTTAATTTCTTACTCCCTTCATGTTACAATTTTTTATGAAGATCATAACTATTATTTAAGTGGTTTTTATTTTAAATTTTATTATTTTGTTTTATTTTATCTATATATTTATTTTTATTTTTTTGTAGACAAAATTTCACCCCTAGCATAATTTTAGACTTAGAACTTAGATTTGGTACTGGAAGACATTTAATTATGGAAATTGTTTTTAAAATTTCTTAACATGTTATTTGTCTTAGGGACATCTAGGTTCATCCCTCTATCATCATGAATGCAACGTGCCCTTCATGATGCACTAGGTGCTCACCTCATCTGTTCCTTTGCACGACATGCCCTTCAAGATGCACTATGTGCTCCATGGATGTCACTCACCTCATCTGTTCCTTTGTGTGATGTGTCCTTCAGGACACACTACATGCTCCAAGGGTGTCACTTGCCTCTTGACTGATTGGTAGCCATCAATAACCCCTGGAGTCAATACTCTGCCAGGTGAACTTGTGGGAGACTAAGGGCTTCTAAGGAATAAGGCTCCGTGTTATTTCGTTCCCCTTAGAATCATCGTGAGTGACTGTCACAGTCTACCCTCATGGCATCGTGGGTCCTCTCGAACTAGGTAGTCCTTATCCTACAGTTTGAGCCACAGAGGGAGTGCTAATAGGCTATGGAAGGGTTGTTGTCCACACCTCTCCCTCAACATCTCTGGTAGTTGTGTGTGACCCCTTTACTCCATATGTGATTTTGATGGGCAAGTTATCGTCAGCCTGCATCATCAAAAAATCATGTCAGAATATATCCATATCATATCATCCAGTCAGGTGCACTAAAATCACAGTAAAGCAATCAAACCCCAATGGCACACTCCCTGATTTGATCCGGAGTCCAAGGGATTCCATCGATGCCTCGACATCCTCTAGGTCTGTAATCCTGCACACTCAGTAAAACCGATTCAATAGCACCTTTCTATGTCAAAGTGGTAAAACAACATGTCATCATCCCATAATGCCTCGTAATCAAAATCAAAAGTTTTAATAACATAATAATCCAGATCACTTGCGAGCAAGTGTCCTCAAAAATAATTTCGCTCAGTGCGCCAGAGCGGGATGTTACATACACCCCCTCTTGGTCTAAACTTCGTCCCAAATTTTTAGAGTATAAATGCCAAAATAAAGTGTATCACAGTACCATATGTCTATCTATCAAACAAAAATGGAAACTGATGGCACATATCATATGCATCCTCCTAGGTGATTGAGTGCGGAATATAATTGTCCCACTAGACCTTGACCTGATCTATCGTTCGACGTCTTAGCTATCGAACGCGATGATCCAAGATGTGGATCGGCTCAGCCATAAGCACTCCCCCATCCGATACCTGCAAGGAACTCATGTCAATAACATGTGTAAGATCACTAATATAATGTCTCAAAACAGATACATGAAAAACAACATGCATACGCCTCAAGGAATCAGGCAAGGCTAGTCAATAGGCCATGGGCCCCTTTCTCTCCACAATCTCGAAGGGTCCCATGAACCTAGGAGAGAGTTTATCTCCCTTCTCAAACTTAATCGAACTCTTATGTGGTTTAACCCGCAATAAGACTCGATCGCCGACCTCATAGCTACGGTCGACACGATGTGCATCGACATAACTCTTCTGTCGATCCTGCACTTCTTTAATCCTTTGTCTTATTGTTTGCATTTTATCTTCCATTTCTTGGATCACTTCTAGTCCCACCAGTACCTTATCCTCTATTTGATCCCAACTCGAAGGCGTCTGACATGGTCACCTACAAAGAAACTCGAAAGGTGCCATTTTAATGGTGCTCTGCTAACTGTTGTTGTAAGCGAACTCTACTAGTGGAAAGAATTCTTCCCAACACTTTTGTTGGTCCATCACGTACATGTGCAACATGTCCTCCAAGGTTTGGTTCATTTGCTTGGTCTGTCCGTTAGTCTCTAGGTGATACACAATACTAAAGTTAAGTTCCAGGGTGAAATCATGAAGATGGGTTACACTTTTGCTTGTTTTATGAGAAAAAAAACTGTATTTTCACAAGTTATTCAACTTCCGACATATAAAAGTATTTTTTTATTTAGAATTTCAGTTTACAGTAAAAACAAAACTTGTGAAGAATTGTGTTAGCTTTCCAATGACTATTTTTCAATTTTTTTTTATCACGATTTGATATGTCAATTTGACAATTGTTTAACAATATGTTTCTTAAACATGAAATGAATGATAATGAGTTACTTATTTCTACAACAATGTATATATTATTAAACTTATGTTTTGAAGAAACAAAATATGCTGCAACAATCTATAGAGACTCTATTTTATTATGACTATTATTTTGAATTTAACGGATGAATATTATAATTTATAGAATTTTTTGAAGTTGAACAAGCTGAAAACATTGCAGAGTTTAAAAACATGTTTTTCTACACCTTGTATCTATCTTCATTTTTACTTAAAACTAAAATTTAAATATACCCTTTTGAAAAGAACAGTTTAAGGATTATGAATATATTTTTTTCAAATTTTTTCACTGTATATTTTTTGAGATACTGATATTTCATTTCACCGAATCATAATGTCTGCTGAAAATATTATGTACCGAGTTTTTTTTTAAATTAAATAAAATTAGATAAAAATAAAGAAAATGAAAACAAATTATACGAATTGAAAGTAGATTCAATTTTGGAAATGCTGGTGTCATTTTCAAAACCAAATTATCAATGTTTGTAGGGGTCTGTAACCTCTGAAGTTTACTTATTCTTGGGGTATTTCTCTGGTTTTGGTTTTCAGTTGCAATTTCATTGTTTTGGCCGAAAATATCTTTCGTTCGAAAAATTAATTTTTCGGCTGAAAGGCTAAAATCTAACGGAATCCGTCAAACTAAACGATTTCCAGAGCTTTCGGCCAAAAAAATAATTCTTTCGGCTGAAAGATTGTCGGACTAATTCCGACCGTCGGAAAATATGAAACGACACGTCATATACGTTTTTTTTGCGCCAAATTGTATAAATAGGATTGGAACCGAACAAATTTAACACAATCCATCAAATGAACAAAAAAGATATGAGCTCGAGGATAAGGATTTCAAAGCATTTCTATTACTGATTGCCGCTATATTCCTTTCTTTTTTTCTTTATTCCCTCTGTTCCATAAGCTTAATCGGAGGATCGATATCGATACATGGTGGTTTTTTAAAACACTTAAACAAAGTTTCGAATCATATTTTTGGTTTTTGTTAAATAAGGTAAATGATATGTGTTCAATCTTTTATTGGAATAACAATTTATGGGTTGAAAGATAAATGTTGAGCATTTATTCAAGGTGAAGTCTTTGTTGAACATATCTTTTACAGATAACTATAAAAATCATGGGAAAAAAAAGTTTGCGCAAGAGAAAATATGATCGCACTCGAGATGATACTGGCCAAATCGAGCAAAGGAAAGAGCTTTATCGGAGAAAGAAACAAGAATGTGTGAATATTGAAGAAATAAACGATGATAATGTCAATAGAGATTTTCAACAAGAAGAAGTTCAACCAGGTATGCATGTAGATATAATGATCAAGCACACGACACACATTGGGACTGTATTCAGAAAGTACAAAATTCAAAGTATAGAATTCAAATTAAAAATACTGTAAATAATATAATTGATTGTAATTACAATTTGATGTTTTTCAAAAAACAGAAATAGATTTGTACCATAATGTCGAAGAAGACGTTGAAACCGAAATTGAATCAGAAGACGAATCACCTATAGGTATGTGTACATAAATTTAGATTAATATAAGATAAAACACTCAAGTATATATAATTTAGTGAATTTGTGTTCGGGTTATGTTTTTTAATATAAACTTTAAATTGAAATATGCAGGAGAATCTATCAACATTGATGATGAAATATTAGAAAATGTTGATACTGACAAATTTGGAAGGAAAAAAATCTAAGCATTATATAAGATATCGAACTAAGAATATATATAATACTTATTTCAAAGATGAATCAGTAACAACACAGGCTCAACTTTTACTTTCTCTATTGAAGTCAAGAAATTTAAAAGAAGCTACATTATTATTGGGTATTCAAAAGTTGACAAAGGTGAAACAGAATGTCTTTAACAATATAACTAGTGTATTAAAATCTTTTGGAAAATCTTGAAAAGAAGATGTCCGTGTTGCACGTAAAACGTTACAAACAACAATTGTTTCAGGGAGCAATATAAAAGATCGTTTGACACTACATATGGAAAAAACTTTGGGAACGTCAAGAAAAACATTACACAAACATAGAAAATTCCGTTTCCAAATAGATGTAAATGATGAATTGGCTTGTTGGACAGTGATTTCTAGACAACCCTACAAAGATAGACTTGTAGAAAATGTTAA
>ML781230.1:651861-667356 GCA_009831015.1 Picea engelmannii
CAGAGGATATATATAAATTTGAATGTGTTCAAATTTATATTCAATCTTCAATCATTTTCTTCAGAGATTTCAAGTTAACAAGTTCTTGTCTTGTGCAGGTATTTTTGGCATGTTGGAATAGAAGATGTAAATAGATCAATTGCATATGATTCCAGTACAATACCTGGAACAAGAAAAATAAATTCAGTTAAAACAAAAAAATTTCAAAATGGGTTTGCATTTGATAGACGAAATGACTCTTTTTTTTGTTCAGTTTGCATAGACGACTCAGAATCCACAAATATTTGCGAGAACGAAAATGCAGGATATGTTAAAGCTTGGAGACATGTTGAACTTAATGTAAAAGGGAAAATTCCACTTGCAAGATTAGAGGAGATAGAATCAAATGAAACTATAGTGTCATTTGATGGCGATAGAGTTTTTGATCTTGTTAGAGAAGGTAAAATTAAATTATGTTTAAATTTTTTCAAATAACTTATAGATGCATACTTGTGTGATAATCTAACACAAATTAATTGTTGTACAATATATCCAATTATTTGTAGGAGATGTTTTTGCTGTGGTTACACCTGTAGACAACACTGAAAAAGTGAAATATTATTTGATGTGATGCACGTCCCAAAAGATGAGGCTATTAGAAGATTTTGATGATAACGGTTTTATATATGAAAGAGGATCCATTGTATTGAAAGGATATTTTTTTCAAGAAACCCATCAAACCGATACTCATGTTCACTTTCAAGACTATCAGTCAAATGTCACAAGTTGTCAATATAGTCATTTAGTATGTGTAGCGCGCATAAAGTTAATAGAAGTTCAATAAAAAAAAAAATAAGTTAAAAAATGGAAAATGTCCAAAGTCGATCATGAACGAATAATTGATGATGGAATACCATTACATGGTTTTTAAACAAACTTGGCACATGTACATTCCTTAATTGTAATTTTTCATTCAAATTACATTACAGATTTTGATAACTTGTTTTGACTATCTTCAAACATATTATCATTTATGATATTTATAAAAAAAATACTATGTAGGAGTGAGACAACTTAATGAATTTGCATCTAAATTAGTGTTAAAATTATGTTCTTTGTATTTAAACAAGAATTAATATAATAACAAGGGAACCACTTATGATGCAATATATTTGAATAAGCGTAAAATGTAACGTCCTACTCGTTATGACAACAACTCTGAGAACAGGTGCGATTCTTTTTTTTTTTTTTTTTTAAAGTGTGTGCGCGCGTGTAAAAGGAAACAGACATACTTGACTCTACATCACCACCTGACGACTCATAAGACACAACCACGATGATCACAACAAGAAGACATAACACACACAACAAGTAACTGCAAGCATTAACGACCAATGACATAATGCGCAGAACAAGCAACTGAAGGCAGGAAATGACACAAGGGGTTATGTACAGTACAGTCACAGATGGAAGAATCCATAGTAGTAGAGTTTACTATTTCTGCACAGAAAAGCAGGGTGTTTAATCTTAGTTCTCTGCTCCAGAGAGAGAGAAGGTCAGATAGGCTCCTGGCCGACTACTCAGGCAGAAACTAGTAATCTCTGTCAGGTGTGTTGTAAGAGTGGAAACCCTACCTTTAAAGGGCCCAAGACTCTTGATACGGCACTGGATTATTTACACAAAATTCATCAACAATAAGTAAAACTGACTACCCCTCCATCCTACCCTGCAATGGTTAGGACCTCCAAGACACATAAGCAATGCTCAAGACCAGGTTCCCATCGATTTTAACCATTTAAGGTCTCAGGGATGGCAACTGTTCTGAGGAACATGGAGGTGTCTACATCCCTCCTGACACAAGCCGACCAAACACACAAAGTTTTACAACCCAACACAATCTTAATTTAACAAGGGACTACCAGCTATATGAGTCTTTAAGTCATTCCAATGCACAACTCTAAATCATAAACCGTCATCATGGTACCCTAAATTTAGAGTACTCTCAGTGCTGTAATAATGGTACTCTAAATTACATTCATTCTAAAACTCTAAATCATAAACTGTTATCATGGTACCCTAACATAATGTAATAATGTAATAATGTAATAACGTAATAATTCTAAATTTGGCAGTTACATTAAGGCAATAATAATTCTAAATTTGGCAGTTACCTAATTCTAATAAGGCAGTTACATAAGGCAGTAATAATTCAGGCAGTAATAATCTGGCAGTTACATAATTCTAATAAGGCAGTAATAATAATAAGGCAGTCACATAAGGCAGTTACATCTGCCAGTAATAATTCTAAATCTGGAAGTTACCTAAGGCTAAAGGAAATGCGCAGTGAAGGCGCTATCTAAGGGAGACAATGGTGAGGGCGAAGGCGTCCAGGATAAACTCAGCTACCCAGAATTCATATGGAAAGTCCACCATTACGTTAATAATTACAGATTCACCTGAATTTGAAAGGTAAATCGTAGGACAGTAAAATTCACATAAAAGTAACACAATGTAAGACGGTAGAGATATTTAAATTGTCTAACACTAAGATTTAATAAATTTTTAAAGTATAATTTTATTTTTTTTAAACTAAAACGAATGGAATTTATATTTAAAAGAATGATAAACATAGTTTTACATTTGATTACCATGACAATGTGATTAAAAGAACAACACACTATATCTCATGTATTATCTACCCTAACATTTCATCTAATTGAAATGGCAATAGCCATTACCCTTATGCCATTCAACGAACTACAATAATGACACTACCTCTGCATAAAACAACAATGATAACTATAGCGGCAATTCGTTGGCTCGTACTATACTGATATACGTATTGCTAGAATGAAACTAAGGGCCCAACAAAATGCCAGGACATAAGGTCAACCGCTAGATAATTAATGCCGAGAGTACCTGCCAGAACATTGCGAAACAGGGGCAGCAAAAATAGGAATTAAGAAGGCAACTAACCGCTAGCAGAGGTGAGGGGATCGAATCGCATGGGTATCCCCACGATTTCACTCCAGAAACAACAAACAGGTAGAGAAGAGTTATGGGGGAATTCTTGGTGCGGGTATCCACCTTCCCCAACCCCAACGCAGACCATGAAAGCAATAAAAAAAAAATCATAGGTATAAAATGCAAACGCAGAGAAAAAAAAAACAAAAACGTGCAACTGCACTGAGAGTATTGCCCCAAATACAGCAAGTACCCAGAACCAACGAGATAAAAATACACAGAGACTAAAAATACAATGAGATTCAATGTGCCACAACGCTGAGATAAAAAAAAATACACAGAGATTTAAAAATTACACAGAGATACAACATGCCACAGCGCTGAGATAAAAAAAATACACAGAGATTTAAAAATACACAGCTCGCATATCGCCACAGTGAATATTGCTGAAGGTTTCAAAAAAAATTCGAAGGGATTCAACTAAAATGTCAAGGGTAATCGGTGGGTGATGCCCACGCTGGTTTTATCCGAGGTTCGGTGTCGATAAAAGAAGTACTCAGGTAAGAAAAAGGGTTAAGATTCAGTAAACCAGGGACAAAAATGATTGGTCATTTAAAGGCACATCACAGATAGATTACCAAATCGGGATAAATTTTAGACCACCAGTGTATATATGTACGACTGGTCTTTTAATCATAATCGTAGACATAATATAATAGTTGGTTTCAATTCAGAAAGCCAGTGAACAAAATACGATTTGCCATTAAATCATTTTACAGTTCCCAACATAATTTCCAATGCATTATACTCAATAAAATAAATGAGCGTACCTTTTTCCTTGTGCCTTCCTCGTATGTTGTCCGTGCCTCGATTGATGTCCCGCACTCCTTTCCGCTCCTACTTGCCGACCATAGAACCCTCACCGGTACCTCCCAGCCAATCGCTAGGGGTACTCTGCTTCCCCCTTAGCCCCCCGAGCTGCAAAGGGGCCACACAAATTCCAGAAGATAAGTCTAGCCTCTCAGCTCACCTCGCAAGGCTGAGCTACCACTCCAATCCAAGCTGAGAAAAAACCCAACTCCTCACAAGCAATCAGTCAAGCCACAATCCGGCAGCGTAACGTTACGCTAACTGTTTCCCCTCCTTTCTTCCTCATCTTCGCTTTCCTTTATAGAAATTGGAGACCCCACCTACTTTCCTAAATCACTATTAATTTAAGTTTTAATGAAAATCCACTAAAAATTCTCTGTCATCCAAGTGTCATTCATCCCCCACGTTTCTCCAAAATTATTTTCCTTAAATTTATTAAAAGACTCATTTCCCTCACCCACCTAGAGTCGCTCCTAAAATTACTCCTAGGTGCTCCTAGATCCCCTACATGATTTTAATAACTTTCCCTATAATGAAGTTGCTAAATTTAGTTCATTTTAGAAAGTCCTTTGAGTGTCCAGAGAAAAAACAAGCCGGAGGAGAAGCTCACATCACTGAGGCGCAGAGGCGTGATGTTGAGAATGAAGATGCAGATAGCGAAAGATCGCTTGGAATGCATAAAGTTCTCTTAACCTCTGAGAAAGAAGTGGAGAACATAACTCAGAGGAGCAGACTGTTCAGGACAGCTTGCACAGCCAGGGACCGGAAATGCAAGGTCATCATGGACAGCGGAAGCACTGACAATCTCGTTTCAACCGAGATGGAGGAAAAATTAGAGCTGGAAACAAACGATCACCCGAGCCCATATAAAGTTTCATGGCTGCAGAAAGGGCATCAGGTAAGTGTCACTAAACAATGCTTGGTTGAATTCAAAATAGGGGGCTATAATGATAAAACTCTGTGTGATGTTATTCCCATGGATGTATGTCATCTATTGCTGGGTAGACCATGGTAATATGACAGAAATGTTGTTCATGATGGGAGGATGAACACATATACCTTGGAGAAGGATGGGAGAACACACAGGTTGCTTCCGATAAAGAATAAATAAGTGAAGCCGGAAGTGAGAAATATGTTACTTCTCATGAGTGGGAAGGAACTTCTCAATGAGATGGAGAAGAAAGAAGATCCACAATTCTTTGTGGTCAAGAAACCGAGAATTGTCCTGACTAGCACAAGAGTGGATGACTTGCTAGAAAAGATTCAGGAACTGCTGCGAGAGTTTGCTGACATCATCGTGGATGAACTACCTCGTTCGTTGCCGCCGATGAGGAGTGTGAGTCACCACATAGACCTCATACCAGGAGCGAGTTTGTAGAACAAAGCCGCGTACAGGTTGACGCCGCAGGAAAACGAGGAGGTCAAAAGGCAGGTACAGGATCTGTTGGACAAAGGATTGGTCAGAGAGAGTCTGATTCCATGTGTTGTTCCATCGGTACTGAGTCCAAAGAAGGATGGAGGCTATAGGATGTGTACAGAATCTAGAACGATCAATAAAATCACCATCAGGTATAGATTTCCACTGCCGAGAATGGATGATCTGATGGATTGCCTGAGTGGGGCAAATTACTTTTCAAAGATTGATCTCAAGAGAAGATATCACCAGATTAGCATGAGAGAAGGTGACGAATAGAAGACAACATTCAAGACAAATGAGGGTTTGTACGAATGGTTGGTCATGCCATTTGGTTTGACGAACGCGCCAAGCACATTCATGAGGCTGATGAATGAAGTCCTGAGGGAATTCATCGGGAAATTTGTAGTTGTATATATGGACGACATACTGGTTTTCAGTAAGACCAAGGCTGAACATTTAAAGCATTTGGCCATTGTGATGAGAATACTGCAGCAGGAGAAGTTGTTGGTCAACATGAAGAAGTGTTCCTTCATAAAGACAGAGCTCATTTATTTGGGCTTTGTAATTTCGACGAATGAATTGAAGATGGATCCTGAAAAGGTGGAAGTGATTAAGAATTGGCCATCACCGAGAAATGTTTTCGAGGTGAGGAGTTTTCATGGTTTGGCTAGTTTCTATAGGAAATTCATTAGGAATTTTAGTAGAATTAGCGTCGCGATCATGGACACAGTGAAGAAGCGACACAAGACTTTTCACTGGACAGCAGAGGCCGAAAGGAGCTTCAATCTGTTGAAGCGAAGGATCACAGAGCAACCAATTTTGGTGTTGCCTGATTTTCAGAAGACATTTCAGGTGAAATGTGATGCCAGTGGGTATGCCATAGGAGGGGTCTTGAGTCAAGATGACAGGCCAATTGCATATTTCAGCGAGAAGCTGGATGATGCAGAGTTGAAATACTCCACATATGATAAAGAGTTTTATGCTATCATACAGGCCTTAAAGAAGTGGAGGCATTACTTGGTACCCAAGGAATTAGTATTGTACAACGATAATCATGCATTGCAGTTTGTGAGTCAACAGGAGAAGTTGAACCAGAAACATGCAAAATGGGTAGAGTACATGCAAAATTTCACGTTTGTGATTAAACACATTTCAGGAACTGCTAACAAAGTGGTTGATGCTTTGAGCAGGAAATGTTTGTTGTTGCAGGAGTTCAAAGTCAAGACCTTGGGTTTTGAAAATCTGAAGGACATGTACGCAGGAGATGCAGACTTCGAAGAAGCATACGAAGTAGCTGAGAATCCAGTTCTCAGAGATCAGAGTCCTTGGATAGACTACATAATCCAGGATGGATTGCTGTTCAGAGGCAATCAACTATGCATTCCGAATTGCTCCATGAGGGAGAACCTGTTGAAAGAGAAGCACAGTGGTGGTTTAGCGGGGCACTTTGGTCATGACAAAACATTCGCCAATTTGAGAGAATCGTATTTTTGGCCAGGCATGCGAGCAGATGTTAAAATATTTGTTGACAGATGCAGGATTTGTCAGCATTCGAAAGGGAGAAAGCAGAATGCAGGTTTTTACCAGCCATTGCCCATACCCGAGAGACCATGGGAGGCAATCAACATGGATTTTGTATTGGGTTTGCCGAGGAAACAAAGAGGGTTTGATTCCATCTTTGTGGTGGTGGACAGGTTTTCTAAAATGGCACATTTCATACCATGTTAGAAGACCAGCGATGCGACGCACATCGCAAACTTGTTTTTCAAAGAAATCGTCAGATTGCGTGGATTGCCGAGAAGCATAGTCTTGGATAGGGATACAAAGTTCATAGGTCATTTTTGGAGGACGCTATGGAAGAAGCTAGGGACTAACTTGGAGTTTAGTTCAGCTTACCATCCGCAGACAGATGGATAGACCGAGGTGGTCAACAGAAGTTTAGGAGACTTGTTGAGAAGCCTGGTGACAGAGCACCATAGCAGCTGGGACAACATATTTCCACAGGAAAAATTTGCATACAACGATTCACTGAATCGGAGTACAGGCAAGAGTCCATTTTAGATTGTGTATGGAACACAACCGAGGGGAGTTTCTAAACTCAGAGAGTCAGAACAGAGTGTGACTAGTAGCGCGAGCACAGAAGAATTCGCCGAGGCGATGGAGGAACTTCACACCAAGGTGAAGCAGCGACTGCAGAAGTCAAATCAAGAGTATAAGCGCAGAGCAGATCAACATCGGAGACAACTTCAGTTCGAAGTTGGCAATCTTGTTTTGGCACATATGACAAAATAAAGGTTCCCAAGGGGAACATATAACAAGCTCAAAATGAAGAAAATTGGGTCGTGCAAAGTCCTGAAGAAATTTGGGGAAAATGCATACAATATTGAGTTGCCGAAAGGCATCGGGATATCTCCGATATTCAATATTTTAGATATATACCCATACAGGGCTGGAGAAGCAGAGACTGGAACTGAGGAACTAGTGATCCAGTGGGTGAAACAATTGCTAGTTGGAGAAAATCCACAGATGGAATGCATACTGGACAAACGAGTGGGTAGAAAGACCAGGCGAAAGCAGTATTTTGAGTACCTGGTGAAATGGAAGAACCACCCAGTGGAAGATGCCAGCTGGGAGACTGAGGCAGTTTTATAGAAGCATGGACAGACCGTGCAGGAGATCATGGACATGAGCCCATGAATATTTTCAAGCCGAGGAGTATGATGCAGGAGCATCGCTCACTCATCAAGCGAGCCAGCGCATGGAGAAGAAAGGACAACTGGACAGCGCCAGCACACATTTTGAAATACTTGAAAATTGTCACACCACTCTTTAATGAAGTCATTCATAAAGAAGTGCACTTCTATTGTAAATGGGACCTTGAGCCTTTAAGCTCTCGTCCTTAGGTAGTTGAGGCATTTAATAGATTTAATGTTGGTAGATAGGAAATTTATTGTAGATTTGATAGCTTTAGAATTTGAGAGGGAAACGAGATATAGACACCCTCCTTTGTACATTGTAACATATGAGAAATAGGAGCAAGAAGAGAGAAGAGTAGAGAAATTGTGAGCAAAACCACCATGTACAGATATTGAATTAATAGAAAAGCTTTGATTCAATTCCATGGTTGTGTTATTCTCTATGTATTGTTGATGTTATGCTCATGAGTATTTGCTTCCTGTTATGCACTTGATTTTATATGATGTGTATGTGATTTCATGGTTGATTTGAAGTCTGAGAGAATGAGTGAATAAGTTTCAATTGTTTGTCTAAGTGAGCCAGAGAATTCTTGCAAGGAGTGCAGTTGAATCTGTCCGCAAAGAGTGTGTGACTGTAGGGTTCAATTAGAGCAAGTTGTTGTTTCTATTCATCTCAGAAGTGCAGATTTGACACCAGAGCCATGAAAGGCATGCGCAGGCTGGATGAAGACTCAGAGTTGCGATTCTGAGCAAAGAGTTGAAGGATTTCTGCTGTAGGAGTGCACAGGATCGAAGAGTTCCAATACTTAGTCGTATTTGGAGTTTTTCCGCAAGGAGGGCGTGCAACAAGTCCTCATAAAGACTTGTAAAGCGAGGATAAGCTCAAGAGGGATAGAGCCTTTCTGATCTCACCAAGAGGTAATGTAGAAGGTTCGTGCCAAAGAGAGTTTCGAGTGGGAGCTGCAAGCACAGGCTTGGAGAACAAGTCTCGGCAGGAATACTTTGTCGCTTCAAAGAAGCATCAAGGAGGAGGAGTCGACGGCTAGGATTCATCGGACAGATTAGCGAAATCCTGCCAGCCATCAGATTCCGGATAAGTTGCGCAGGGTTTAAGCGTGGGCGCATAGGGAGGAGAGTTATCGGGACTCAACTCATCGGGATATCGGAGTTTCCATGGTCATGGAACTCTTATATGACGAAATCGCGATTAGCGATTTATCAAGAAGATCAGGACCATTGGTCTCAGTGGAGATACGTGGCGCAAGATCCTGAAGGGTCGGGGTTCGGTACTTCAGAACTTTTGGTGTCGAAGGGATCGCGGAGGATTCGCGAAGTCCCGAATTGCGACGGGTCCCACGATGATAGTGGGTGGTATTGATAGGTGGCATCGCATATCGGGGTTCGGGACTTAGGAGGTCCTGTGAAACGGTGCCACAGAAACTGCAAATTCCCGATCCATGATTTCCCGATTGCTACAGGTGTGTGGGGTCCAAGCGTCAGCAACGAAGGCAGGTGTCATCGGAGAATCGGCATATCGGGTTTCAGAGATTTGAGTTTCGATTTGTTGGCATCGCGAGTAGCGATTTGCCGATAGAGAAAATACTGATAGGAAGGCGAAGAAAGTCAGCGATTGACCCACGTCGGGGTTCGGAGAATCGCAAGGTAAAGGGTTGTGACTACAGAATTCGCGAGATAGTGAATTCCGATTTCCCGATTAGATAAGGGAGATCAGTAAGGAGTAAGCTGTGGGTAGAGAATTCCCAAGAGGGAATTAGAGGAGCATTCACACTCCTCGGGCCAAAGTTAGAGGAGGTCCTGGTTATTGTGATTGTTCTCTGGGGGGGGGGAGTGGAGAAGGTTTGCATCACTACCAATAACAGCCAGTGCACGCGGTGGAACCTCTACGGGTGCCAGTGCCCTGGCCTCATCTCTGTCTAATCGACTCATCAGTGCCTCAGACATGCGCTTAAAGGACCTTATCATCCCAACCACGTCTCCGATTGTTATTTTCTCTTGTCCGAGAACCTGCTCGCCTCCCTGGGGGTTAGACCCCTCAAGCGTGGATGCTACTGGAGGCATCACACCTCCTCCCCTAGCACCCCGTCGTCTGCCTCCGCGGCATCCTCTAACCATGATTACCTGCACGCACACAATCAACTCGATCAACAACAGTATAATAAATCTAATCATGTCAACGAAATTCGTGGTGAATCCCAAGCCGCAGGTCGAACCTAGCCCTGATACCATATGTAACGTCCTACTCATTATGACAACAACTCTGAGAACAGGTGCAATTCTTTTTTTTTTTTTTTTTTTAAGGTGTGTGCGCGCATGTAAAAGGGAACGGACATACTTGACTCTATGTCGCCACCCGACGACTCACAATATGCAACCACAATGATCACAACAAGAAGACATAAGATGCACAACAAGTAACTGCAAGCATTAACGACCAATGACATAAGGCGCTGAACAAGCAACTGAAGGTAGAAAATGACACAAGGGGTTATGTACAGTACAGTCACAGATGGAAGAATCCATAGTAGTAGAGTTTACTATTTTTGCACAGAAAAGTAGGGTGTTTAATCTTAGTTCTCTGCTCCAGAGAGAGAGAAGGTCAGATAGGCTCCTGGCCGACTGCTCAGGCAGAAACTAGTAATCTCTGTCAGGTGTGTCGCAAGAGTGGAAACCCTACCTTTAAAGGGCCCAAGACTCTTGATACGACACTAGATTCTTTACACAAAATTCATCAACAATAAGTAAAACTGACTACCCCTCCATCCTACCCTGCAGTGGTTAGGACCTCCAAGACACATAAGCAATGCTCAAGCCAAGGTTCCCATCGATTTTAACCATTTAAGGTCTCAGGGCTGGCGACTGTTCTGAGGAACATGGAGGTGTCTACATCCCGCCCAACACAAGTTGACCAAACACACAAAGTTTTACAAACCAACACAATCTTAATTTAACAAGGGACTGCCAGCTATATGAGTCTTTAATTCATTCCAATGCGCAACTCTAAATCATAAACCGTCATCATGGTACCCTCTAAAACACATTCAAGGGACCCCTATAGTACAAGACTGAAACTTTGACTGGTTTAACATCTAACCCGATAAAAGTCATCAATTATAATCATAAATATAATGAATGGTTGTAAATGTATTTTAACGCAATAAGTAACAATTAATCTTTCACTACATCTCAATAATTAACAAATTATCCTGAAATCGTTTGACGCCATCATTGTAAGTTTACATTATCAATAATCCCATAAGGGTTAGCATCATTACCTTGATAATATAAAGACTTCACAATTCACTAACTGATTTCATGATAAACTACAATGACATCACCATAGCGCTAGCATCATTACATTTATGATATAAGGACCTTGCAATTTAACCATATAAGCTGCAAGGTCATTACACTAATGATTAAGACATTAATATTCCAATATATTGCATTGGATTACACTGTGAATTCCTCACATTTTAATTCATACATTCCATCATAAGATGATTCATTAAATTAGCATTACCTCACATTCATTATAATATAATGTAGTAACATTGCAATAACTTGTTGAAATAACATTACAATAGCATTATCTTATATTACAATTACCCTAACATAATGTAATAATGTAATAATGTAATAACGTAATAATTCTAAATCTGGAAGTTACCTAATTCTAATAAGGTAGTTACATAAGGGAGTAATAATTCAGGCAGTAATAATCTAGCAGTGACATAATTCTAATAAGGCAATCACATAAGGCAGTCACATCTGCCAGTAATAATTCTAAATCTGGCAGTTACATAAGGCTAAAGGAAATGCGCGGTGAAGGCGTTATCTAAGGGAGACAATGGTGGTGGCAAAGGCGTCCAGGCTAAACTCAGCTACCCAGAATTCATATGGAAAGTCCACCATTACCTTAATAATTACAGATTCACCTGAATTTGAAAGGTAAATCGTAGGACAGTAAAATTCACATAAAAGTAACACAATGTAAGACAATAGAGATATTTAAATTGTCTAACACTAAGATTTAATAAATTTTTAAAGTATAATTTTTTTTTTTAAACTGAAATGAATGGAATTTATATTTAAAAGAATGATAAACATAGTTTTACATTTGATTACCATGACAATGCGATTAAAAGAACAACACACTATATCTCATGTATTATCTACCCTAACATTTCATCTAATTGAAATGGCAATAGCCATTACTCTTACGCCATTCAATGAACTACAATAATGACACTACCTCTGCATAAAACAACAATGATAACTACAACGGCAGTTCCTTGGCTCGTACTATACTGATATACGTATTGCTAGAATGAAACTAACGGCCCAACAAGATGCCAGGGCGTAAGGTCAACCACTAGATAATTAATGCCGAGAGTACCTGCCAAAACGTTGCAAAACAGGGGCAGAAAAAATAGGAATTAAGAAGGCAACTAACCGCTGGCAGAGGTGAGGGGATCGAATCGCGTGGGTAGCCCCACAATTTCTCTCCAGAAACAACAAACGGGCAGAGCAGAGTTATGGGGGCATTCTTGGTGCAGGTATCCACCTTCCCCAACCCCAACGCAGACCATGACAACAAGAAAAAAAAAAACGCAGGTATAAAACGCAAACACAGAGAAAAAAAAAACAAAAATGTGTAACTGCGCTGAGAGTATTGCCCCAAATACAGTAAGTACCCAGAGCCAATGAGATAAAAATACACAGAGACTAAAAATACAACGAGATTCAACATGCCACAACGCTGAGATAAAAAAAATACACAGAGATTTAAAAATTACACAGAGATACAACGTGCCACAGCGCTGAGATAAAAAAAATACACAGAGATTTAAAAATACACAACTCGCATATCGCCACAGTGAATATTGCTGAAGGTTTCAAAAAAAATTTGAAGGGCTTCAACTAAAATGTCAAGGGTAATCTGTGGGTGATGCCCATGCTAGTTTTATCTGAGGTTCGATGTCGACAAATGTAGTACTTAGGTAAGAAAAAGGGTTAAAATTCAGTAAACCAGGGACAAAAATGATTGGTCATTTAAAGGCACATCGCAGACAGATTACCAAATCGAGATAAATTTCAGACCGCCAGTGTATATATGTACGACTGGTCTTTTAATCATAATCACAGACATAATATAATACCTAGGTTAACTTCAGAAAGCCAGTGAACAAACTACGATTTTCCATTCAATCATTTTACAGTTCCCAACATAATTTCTAATGCATTATACTCAATAAAATAAACGAGCGTACCTTTTTCCTTGTGCCTACCTTGTATGTTGTCCGTGCCTCGATTGATGTCCCATGCTCCTTGCCGCTCCTGCTTGTCGACCGTAGAACCCTCACCGGTACCTCCCAACCAATCGCTAGGGGTACTCTGCTTCCCTCTTAACCCCCGAGCCACAAAGGGGCCACATAAATTCCAGAAGATAAGTCTAGCCTCTCAGCTCACCTCGCAAGGCTGAGCTACCACTCCAATCCGAGCTGAGAAAAAAACCCAACTCCTCACAAGCAATCAGTCAAGCCACAATCTGGCAGCGTAACGTTATGCTAACCATTTCCCCTCCTTTCTTCCTCATCTTCCCTTTCCTTTATAGAAATTGGAGACCCCACCTACTTTCCTAAATCACTATTAATTTAAGTTTTAATGAAAATCCACTAAAAATTCTCTGTCGTCCAAGTGTCATTCATCCCCCACGTTTCTCCAAAATTATTTTCCTTAAATTTATTAAAAGACTCATTTCCCTCACCCACCTAGAGTCGCTCCTAAAATTACTCCTAAGTGCTCCTAGATCCCCTACATGCTTTTAATAACTTTCCCTATAATGAAGTTGCTAAATTTAGTTCATTTTAGAAAGTTCTTAATTGCTTATTCCTTTTTGCTTTTTACCCTATGTCCCCTACTTTCCTTTATTATGTTTCGTTTATTACTAGTTTCCCTATTTCTATTATTTATTCCTTCCTTCTTCTTTTTTTTTAAAAACCAAAAAGATAAATGCGCTAATTAATCTTTTCATTTATTTTTAATTTCATAACTTTTATATTCTCCCACGTTAATTATTTTTTATTCCTTTTTACAATTAAAACCACGGATTTTACTTAAATTATCCCTCTCTTCACTTTACCCCCCTCAAATTTAAGAAGACTTTAACTAACACTTAGGAGGGTTTTCGTTTACGCCCTTATGGTTATTTTTGTAGGGTCTTTTCTTAAGGCTAAACAAAATTTTATCTTAGAGATGTTTTAAATTTAGGTTTAGATTTTAACTGGGAGACAATTAATTAGGCGAGTCGTTTTAGGTAATTTTTCAGGCGTTAAGGTCTTAGGTTCATCTAGGTTTGTCTCATCATCATCATCAATGTGACGTGCCCTTTAGGACGCACTACGTGCTCCAAGGATGCCACTCGCCTCATTGTTTCTGTTGTGCGACGTGCCCTTCAGGATGCACTACGTGCTCCAAGGGTGCCACGCACCCACTTGTGCTTCTTTTGCGCGACGTGCCCTTCAGGATGCACCACGTGCTCCAAGGGTGCCACTTGCCGACTTGAATGATTGGTAGACATCTATAATGCCTGGAGTCAACACTCCGCCAGGTGAACTTGTGGGAGACTAAGGGCTCTAAGGAATAAGGCCCCCGCCTTATTGCACGCCCCTTAGAATCATCGTGAGCGACTATCGCAGTCTTCCCTCACGGCATCGTGGATCCTCTCGAACTAGGTAATCATTAACTTACAGTTCGAGCCACAGTGGGAGTGCTAGTAGGTTGTGGAAGGGCTGCTGTCCACACCTCTCCCTCAACCTCTCTGGAAATCGTGTGTGGCCCCTTTACTCCATATGTGAGTCTGGTCGGCAAGCTATCGTTAGCCTGCATCATCAACCATCATGTCAGAACATGTCAACAACATATCATCAAATCAATAAAAATATCACAGTAAATAAATCATCCCAAATAGCACACTCCCTGACTCAATCCGGAGTCCAAGGGGTTCCACCGATGCCTCTGCATCCTCAAGGTCCAAAACCCTGCACACTCAATAAAAATGAGTCAATAGCACCTGTCTACATCAATTAGTAAAACATCATGTCGTCTATCATAATGCATCATAATCAAGTATAAATGTATTAACATCAGAAATGTCCAGATCACTTGCGAGCAAGTGTCCTCAAATAATAAGTTTTCTCAGTGCGCCAGAGCGAGATGTTACATAAAATAAGTACATACAAATTATAGACCCATCCTCATATATCCTTCTAAGCATGTCCCTTTATAACATTTGGATGAGACTAATCTTTTTTAAAGAAAACATAGTATTAGGGCAGCATAATGATATCAAATTCTCATTGGACATCTTGTGATTGGAAATGGCTCACATTTTAAGAAAAGTAACATATATTTTAATGAAATTTATTCTATGGGGTTTACTTGCTTTAGAATGTTTGAACCCATTCCCATATATATCTTATGGAGCCGTCCCCTTCAAACCCATAATTTCCAACCATACTCTTTGATTTTCCCCATGTTCATAAAGAG
>ML781230.1:693710-733593 GCA_009831015.1 Picea engelmannii
TGTTTCAAAACTTTAAAACAGAGCCTAATATGTATCAATAAATGTACAGAGCTATTATATGCATACATATATATGTTTCAAAACCTTAAACCGAGTCGGATATACATCTCAATGTATGAACAAAGCCAATATCTGCGTATATGTGTTTCAGAACTTTAAAACAATGCCTAATATGTATCAATAAACATAGATTTAAAACGAATATATTACACATAGATTTAAAACAAATATATTACACATTGATTTAAAACGAATATATTACACATAGATTTAAAACAAATATTTGGGTCTAAAGACTTACCTGTTGCAAACGCAACGACCTCCCGGCGACCTCAGTTGTGCTCCCGTCCGCTGCGCTCACGACCTCCCGACAACCTCTGTTGCACTCCCATCGGCTGCACTTGCGACCTCCCGGCGACCTCAGCAAACACAACTACTCACGACACAACTGCTCACGACACAACCCACTCATGACACAACTACTCACGACACGGCCTCCCTGCGCTCACGACACAACCGCTCACGACACAACCTCCCTGCGCTCACGACACATCGGCTTACGCGACTACATACGAGGTCACACAACGTATTACCACATAAAATTTTTGAAAAACATTCCAACTTTGTTGTGTTGTTCATATATAAACAATCTTTTGGCCGAAAGATAGTTCGGTCGAATAAATGTTCGGCCGAACTATTGTTCGGCCGAAACATAGTTCGACCAAACAATTATTCGACTGAAAATAGATTGTAGGAAAGAAAATATCGGGCCGACCAAATTTGTACATGAAAATCGAGGGGGCGGTTATTGCACCATTCGATTTGACATTTATGTTTTCAGCCGAAAAATAGTTCGGCCGAAAAAAATATCTTTCGGCCGAAAAATATTGTCACAAAAGTGTAACCCACCTTTGTCATTTCACCCTTGGGTTCCCAAGGCCTCTTGGAAACTCATCCAAAATCGTCTAGTAAACATCGATCCTCGATCTGATATAATCCTCTTAGGCACACCATGTAGCCTCACAATCTCACTGATAAAACTCTAGCTATTTCAGGTGCCTTATACATCGTACGCCTAGGAATAAAGTGAGCACTCTTCATCACAGTGTCTACTACTATGAAAATCGAGTCATGTCTCCTTGCTGTCAGTGGAAATCCAACAATAAAATCCATCGAAATAACCTTCCATTTTGATTTCGAAATAGAATGTGGTTGTAGTAATCCTGTTGGGTGTCTATGTTCAGCCTTTACCTGCTGACATTCTAGACATCTAGCCGCATAGTTGACTATGTCTGCCTTCATTCCCTTCCAGAAGAATAAGGGTTTAAGGTTTTCCCTCATCTTCGTGACTCCCAGGTGAGCCATGTATACTACTCTATGAGCCTTGCTTAGGATCAACATCCTCAATTCGTCATTTGGTGGTACATAAATCCGACTTTTAAACCTCAATAAACCATCGCTATCAAATGAAAATCCCTCATATTGTGGTACCATCATTGTGTTTTGTCTGATAAAACCCTCGACCTATTTGTACCAGTCATCATCACGCTGTAAAGTTAGAATATTTTCACGTAGATTCATCTGAAGAGGCAACACTAAAAAGATGCGTGGTCTCCGACTCAAAGCATCTGCCACTCGGTTCACTATTCTCTGTATGTAAGTAATGTAAGTAACGTCGTTGTTGCGCGTTCAGGTTGCTTTGCGTAAAAAATGTGTTGTAGTCCACAATGGTCAATCCTTAGTTCAAATTTTCTTCCAACAAGGTAGTGTCTCCAAAACTTCAAGGCATATACGATGGCTAATAACTCCAAATCGTGCGTTGTGTAGTTCTTCTCATGCCTTCTCAGTTTCCTCAAAATGTAAGCAATCACTCGTCCGTCTTGCATCAAGAATCCTTCTACACCTTCCCTAGATGTGTCTGTGCATACCAGGAAGTCTACATCCATGTTAGGGACCTTTAGTATCAGTTTTGTTGTCAACAACTCTTGAATCCTCCGAAATGCTTCTGCACATTTCTCGGTCCAAACAAACTTCTTGTTTTTCTTCTGCAATTCCATGATCGGATTTTCTATCCTCGAAAACCCCTTGATGAACCATTGATAATATCCTTCTAAACCCATGAAGCTACGCACTTTCGAGACATTCCTTGGTGCAAGCCATTCCATAATAGCCTCGACCTTAGCTGGATCCATGGCGATGCCTTCACTAGAGATGACATGCCCTAAGTAGTGAATATTTGATTGATAAAATGAGCATTTGGATAACTTCCCATACAATTTGTGCTCTCTCAAACACTGTAGTACCAAGTGCAAGTTCTCGTCATGCTCCTCCATCATACTAGAGTAAATCAAAATATCATCAATAAACACTTGGAAGAACTTGTCCAAGTACTCGTGGAACACCCCATTCATGAAAATCATAAATACCCCTGGGGCATTTGTCAGTCCAAATGGTAAAATAGTAAAATCGTAATGTTCAAACCTCATCTTAAAGGCGGTCTTAGGTACATCATCCTCCTTGATACGTAACTAGTGATACCTTGATCACAAATCGATCTTGGAGAACACCGTCACACCCTTCATTTGATCAAATAGATCATTGATCCTCGAAAACAGATATTGATTCTTGATCGTGGCCTTGTTCAGTTGACGATAGTCAATGCAAAGCCTCCATGATCCATCCTTATTTCATATGAAAATAACAGGTGCACCCCACAGTGACACACTAGGATGTATCAGTCCTAGGTCTAGCAACTCCTTCAGTTGCATTTTCAACTCTTGTAACTGCGGGTTCGACATCTGATAAGGCATTCTTGCTATTAGTTCAGTCCCTGGTTTTAGGTCTATGGTAAACTCCAACTCCCTCTCTAGCAACACCTAGGTTAACTTCTCTGGAAATACGTCTGCAAACTCCTTCACCACCGAAAGGTGTTCTAGACCTTCCGCTACTTCCCTCTCGTTTAACGTGAGGATCACATAAATTTTGCACCCCTTGTGCATACTCTTCCGTAGTTGTAAGGAAGAGATGAAACTCACAGAAACTCCCTCGTTCCATCCTACAATCACACATCTTTGTCCTTCATCATCAACCAAGCTCAACCATTTTGTCTAACATTTTAGTATCGCCTCATGTGATTCCAACCAATCCATACCAATCACGATGTCATAAGATCCTAGGATTGTGACGTACAGGTTGGCCCTGGTGACAAACTCTCCCAAGTTAAGGACACAACGCATAACCTTTCCTCCAACCTTCTGTTTGGCTCCTAAAGCCATCTCCATGAAGATAAAATCGTCCTTTTCGACTGCCTTTACCTTAATCCTTTTTAGCACTGCACTAGAAATGAAAATCTCAATAGCACCAAGATCTATCAAAATACTAAGGGTTTGGTCAGTGACGATACCTGTCATCTCAAGCACAATCAAATGGTTCTCTGCCTGACAGTTATTCACCACTACATTAATCTGATGGGCCCTGCCCATATCTTCCATTGTAGTGGGTCTGGTTGATCCAGATGCTTTGGTCCTCTCCACAAGGAAGTCACGTTGGTAGTGTGGCTCCCCACACGTCCAACACCCCTTCTTTGGCCCAATAGTCCTGGTGCCTAAAGTAGAATATGATGGCCCACCGATCTGGAATCCTGGTCTATTTTTCTAAATAGGCCTAAAATGTTGTTGCTGCACTCGACGTTGTTGTTGATGCTTTGGTCCCCGATAAGGTGTCCTCTATTAAGGCGTCGGTCATCGAGGTGTAGTGAAAGTGGATCCCCTTTGGAAGCCACGATATCCTAGTGTATGTCTCGGTGGTGTCTAATGTTGTTGTGCTCCATATGAAACCTACCTTGTTGGTCTCTCTAGAGTCCTGGTCTGACCCCCACTAATAAGCTCCTCCCCCGCTATGATGGCCTTCTCGATGATATCATGCAACATTTGAGGCATCAAAATCCTAACCTTTACACGTAGGCTGCCATTAAGGCCGAACATGAACATGTTGACCTTCAGTTTATCAGTGTTAAGGTACAGAGCATACTGAAGTATCTCCATAAACTGGGCCTCGTACTCGGGCACCGTATGAACTCCTTGTCGTAAGGTGTTTAAATCATTAAGCTGATGCTCAATGAATTCCTCTGAAAGGTACCTCTCTCAGAACCATTCCTCAAACAGTTCCCATGACACATCCTCAACGACCATGTTTAGATGTGGTAGGAGCGTCTTCCACCATAGAAGAGTGCTCCCCTTTAGTTGAAAGACCGCCATGAAGACCTTCATGTTGGAGGTATAATTGCGAAGTGTGAAGCACATCGCCATGTTCTTTGACCATGCCTTGGTGGCTGCGCCATCTGGGGCACCAAGGAACTCAGGAAATTCGACCTTCTTGAGTTCATGGTGAATGATACTAGTACCGGTCAGTGCACGCGGTGGAACCTCAATGGGTGTCGGTGCCCTGGCCTTATATCTATCCAAATGGCTAATCATTGCCTCAGACATGCGCTGAAAGGATCTCATCATTTTAACTACATCACCAACTACTTTATGCTCCTGTTCGAGAACCTGCTCGTCTCCCTACAGGTTAGACCCATCAGGCGCGGATGCTACTGGAGGCGCCGTGCCTCCTCCCCTAGCACCCCGTCGTCTGCCTCCTCCGTGTCCTCTAACCATGATTACCTGTACGCACATAAGTCAACTTGATCAACAAAAATATAATCAATCATATCAACGAAAGCTGTAGTGATCCCAAGTCACGGATTGAACTGGCTTTGATACCATATGTAACAAACCTCCTATCAGTTACGACATCAACCTCTCATAACAAATGATTTTATTTTTTTTCTTGTGTGTGTGGGTGTACAAGGGTAATAAAGACATTATACTTTGCATCGCAACATGACAATGAACATGACGCATGCAACTGGGACAACAACATAGCGACCTAAGATGCACACCAAGCATCTCAAATTAATGAACGACAATCAACCGATGAAAAAAATAAGACTGACTACCCACCCGTCCTACCCTGCAATGGTTAGGACCTCCAAGACACATAAGCAACGTTCAAGCCCAGGTTCCCATCGATTTTGACCATTTAAGGTCTCATGGCTGGCGACTATTCTGAGGAACAAGGAGGTGTCTACATCCCACCCGACACAAGCAGACCAAGAACAATAAATGTTTACAACCCTGTACAATAGTAATTAAAATGAACTACCGCACCCTTAACAAGAAGCGCAAGCTAAAAATGACTTCACCAATATCCCGATCAATCGTTGACTCAAACTAGTCAATAGTTACCATTTGTTTTAGTCATATATTGCGGGCCCAAATTAGCTTGTCTAAAAAGAAAAAATATCATTAAGGTACAATCTAATTTAGCCTTAAAACAAGTTCAATTGCGCAATATTATTTTACAAGTGTCATCTGAGTACCATCTAAATCAAGATTTAATGGACATTAATCTTCGACTCATCAATCATTAAAATATAATTAAGCATTAACTACAATCTTAACTAGCTTGTATGACTCATGATCTATCCATTCATCAGAAATCAATAGGCATTAGATACAACCAATTTCACAAGTTAAATACCACATCCATAATCACAATCCCATTCACCCAGTTAACACTAAGATTTTAGACTAAAATCACAAACCATACATAAGGATAATACATAAGGATTAATGAAAACCACGAGAGCATAAGTACATCCTTAGTTACATATAGAGATCTATTTATACCCATCATTAGTACTTTCCAAGTCAAGTCCATTCAAGTCAAACATCATGCATCAATTGCTTCAAGGTATGGTAACAAGGTACAACCTTCATGAGGCTCAACTACATATCTTATTTATAAATTATCTTAATGGAGCAACATATGAAGAGTTTAATGGAGCAACATATGAAGAGTTTAACGTTAAATTACATCTTTATTAGAAGAAGCCACAAGAGGATCAATTATTCCTTAAGCAAACATATAGATTCAATACAATTTATATAATTCCATTCGTAGGGAACCCTAAGAAGATCAAAATATTCTTAAGCGATACCTAAGGATTCGATATTACTATAAGTTTCTTTTATAAAACTATAAGAAATCATAATAACCAATTTCAATAAGAAATCCTAATAACCAAATCATAATAACTGAATTCAAGATTCCATGCATTAGTTAAAACAAATTTAAGCAATACCAATCAACCCACAAAGTAAGAGGAATAAAATATAATAATTAAAAAAAATGACATCATTGTACTCATAGTTTATAAATCAACTTGGTGATGGCAAGGTTATTCAACTCTTCATGTAAGATAAGGAAGGGAAATGCATGGGCACAGACAGCTTCAAAAAATGAGTTATTCTAGAGTAAAACACAGAGGTAATATGTTAGAAAAAATATCATTTGTTGTGCCATACTCATTGGAAGGAAAATAAAGCGTTGTCATTAAGTAATAATGGATTCGCTGTGTCCAACCCACCAGAATGGAATTCTATAATTTCTATCATTAATGAAATATGCAACGCAGGACACAGGGTGGCAATTCGAGCCCACTCAACATCAACGCCCTCAAATTTTACGGCAAGACGCAGTCGTTACATACCTCAATTAATGGGCAAACGTGGTCAGTCAATCAACAAAATTTTATCAATTATAAGGAAATTCATTGTGCTACTTAACAATAATTTGTGGTCAATAATTGGCAATAATAAAATCAATTAAATCTGTGCAGTAAGGGTTATGTCAGTTTGCTAAGATTAACCATTTGATTAAAAAAAAATGCCTAGCAGTAAAAAGGGTTGAAAATCATTTTATTTTAGAGCATTAACACGTCGGATAAAACGACTATATCAGAGCATTAAACGCCCGTGATTAAAACACATATTTAATAAGCATAAAAAAAAGGCCTGATTAAAAGGATCATAAGGAGTAAGAAGCATATTAAGTTCGCTAAGTAATTACATCCTTAAACAACACTTTAAACACAGACATCCTCATCATAAAGCGCATCCATGAAGGCATGTGAGTTCGCCCAGAGGTCGTGGGGTAACCCTGTGTGATTTGTTGAGGAATCGTGGTGGCGATACGGTGGAGAGATCCACAATTAATGGTGTGAAAGTTGTGTGTAATAATCTCTGTCCACCCAATATATATATACATAAAATAGCAGTGAAGTAGAGCACAAGTGGAACATAGCGGTGAAATCAAAATCTTAATGTAAACACCCAAGGTAAATTCGCTGTAAATCTAGGTGCAGTTATGGTTAAACTAGCTGTCTAAGATGGTAAAAATTATAAGGTAAATTTCTACTGGTTATTTCACCCTTAATTAAAACACCAAGTGCATTTGCCTTCGACTAATTAAAACAAATGTCCATCCGCCAACAATGCATTTAAATGCAGGGTTCATTATTCAACAATCACATTAAGCTGAGAGTAACTACGGGTTCACCTAGGTCGCTGAATTCCATGGGATCTAAATAACTCAGTCCAAATACTTTTAAAAGTTTTCAATCGAGTCAAAATAAAGTGTCGAGGTAAATAAAACCATTGAAGATCCAACAAGATGCAAAATGCCACATAAAGAAATAAAAATAACTTCGTCGTCAAACAAAAATTGTTGGGTTAAATGATTGCATGGTACAAGACCAACAAACAACCAAGGACAACAACAAATGTAAGCAGCTAACAGGTTCGTTCGTCGATCACCATCCTCACACATAAAAGCAAGACGTTGAGATCCATAGGTATTTTAACACTAAGGCGACAACTGTAGATCAGGCTCCTAGCCGACTGCTCAAGTCAGGATTGGCATGCTAGGGACGAAAAGAAAACAATTGCACAGGTCACAGTCAAACCACAGGGCTATCGAGTCATGCGGGGATGAATTCCACGGGAATCAATCAACCAAACAATCAACTAGGCTAAGAGAAAGGGTTCTATTATCAATCTAAAGATCCAATCCATTTACAATCAATATGCAGATCCAAGCATAAGTCCTAATGCATTCTACTCTACAAAATAAAAGAGCATATTGTTGCTTGATCGCCCACCTCAAATGACGTCCTACACTCCGTGCAACTCCCTCTTGCCGACTGTCAAGACCTCACCGGTAACTCCCATCCAATGCTAGGGGTACTCTTCTTCCCCTTTAGCCCCCTAAGCCACAAAAGGGCCACACACACTATCCATAGATTTCATCTATTTCCCAGCTCACCTTGCAAGGTCGAGTTACCACTCCTCTCCGAGCTGGGAAATCCCAACTCCCACAAGTAAATTAGTTAAGTCGATATTTCTGCATCGTAACATTACGCAAACAAAAGATGATCCTTTCTCCTCCTTCCTTCATTATATAGAATTTCCTACTTCCTCTCTTTCCTAAAATATCATGTAATTAAAGATTTTAAAAATAAAATCCTAAAAATTCTTATTCGTACAAGTGTCACCCATCCCCCACCTTCCTCCATTAATTAATTTCTTTAATTAAGTAATTATCTTTATTTCCCTCACCCACCTAGAGTTACTCCTAGAATCACTCTTAGGTGTCCCTAGATTCCCTTACAGGTTTTAAAGGCTTTCCCTATTATGAAATTGCTAATTCAGTTTAAAATTAGAAGGCTCTTAAATGTAGATTCTTTACTAAGTTAACATTCCCTTAAGTTCCCCTTTTTTTCTTTTTGTCTTACCTCTTTTCCCTAGTTTCCTATTTTTTTTATTTTCCTTCTTTCCCCTTTTACTTAGAAATCAAAAAGGCAGGTGATGAATTTAACCCCTTTTTCCTTTTATCATTAATTTAGTATATTTCAAATTATCAAAAGATAAAATAAATAATTCCCTCTTTACATTTTATAACCACAGATTTTATTTCTAATGAATAATTTAATTTCTTACTCCCTTCATGTTACAAAATTTTATGAAGATCATAATTATTATTTAAGTGGATTTTATTTTAAATTTTATTATTTTATTTTCTTTTATCTATATTTTATTTTCTTTGGTAGAAAAAATTTTACCCCTAGCGTAATTTTAGACTTAGAACTTAGATTTGGTACTGGGCGACATTTAATTAGGGAAATTGTTTTTAAAATTTCTTAACATGTTATTTCTCTTAGGGTCATCTAGGTTCATCCCTATATCATCAGCAATGCGACGTGCCCTTTAGGACGCACTAGGTGCTCCAAGGGTGCCACTCACCTCATCTGTTTGTTTGCGCGATGTGCCCTTCAGGACGCACTATGTGCTCCAAGTGTGCCACTCAGCTCATTTGTTTCGTTGCACGATGTGTCCTTCAGGATGCACTACGTGCTCGAAGGGTGTCACTCGCCTATTGAATGATTGGTAGACATCAATAACCCCTGGAGTCAACACTCCTCTAGGTGAACTTGTGGGAGACTAAGGGTTTCTAAGGAATAAATCCCCCACCTTATTGCGGGCCCCTTAGAATGATCGTCAGTGACTGTCGGAATCTGCCCTCACGACATCGTGGGTCCTCTCGAACTAGGTAGTTGTTAACGTATAGTTCGAGCCATGACGGGAGTGCTAGTAGGCTATGGCAGGGCTGTTGTCCACACCTCTCCCTCAACATCTCTGGTAGTCATGTGTGACCCCTTTACTGAATATGCGAGTCTGCTCGACAAGCTATCGTCAGCCTGCGTCATCAATAAATCATGTCAAAATATATCCATATCATATCATCCAGTCAGGTGCACTAAAATCACAGTAAATCAATCAAACCCCAATGGCACACTCCCTGACTCGATCTGGAGTCCAAGAGGTTCCATCAATGCCTCGGCATCCTCTAGGTCCGTAATCCTGCACACTCAGTAAAACCGAGTCAATAGCACCTGTCTATGTCAAAGCGGTAAAACAACATGTCATCATCCCATAACGCCTCATAATCAAAATCAAAAGTTTTAATAGCATAATAATCTGGATCACTTGCGAGCAAGTGTCCTCAAAAATAAGTTCGCTCAGTGCGCCAGAGTGGGATGTTACATTAAGACACTTCATTATGTGAACTTATAGATTTGAAATCTTGACTTTCCTTGTGTGTCAGAAAAAGGGCATCTTAAGAAGACCTAGAGGTTATAGTGATAATAGTTGGATAACATAACCCTGTGTCATTTTAGTACATAATTTTGTGATATCAAAATATAATCTATAAGAACAAGTAAATTTTAAAATGAACATAAATTTTAGAATGATTTTTTTTTTTTCTTTTAAGTTCTTAAAGATTGAGAAAAAACAAAAATAAAAAAAACACTTGAATGACACATCTTTCATGAGCATGATCCATACTGCACTAGAAGGAAACCTGTGTGTTTGTATTATAAACATGTCAAACCACTAAATCACATAGTTTTTCTTCTACTATCATGTTCTATCACATATCAACATACATATATGTAGTGTATTTTCATTTATCAATATAAATTGATGCTTCCATATTGATTTCTTATAATGGAAAAACAATCGTTTTAAGGCATGAAACAATATTACTATCCATTCATGACCCATAGAACTAATATTTATTGAGATAGTAACAATCCAAGTGCATTATAGTCTCAATAAAAACAATCTCCTGGTGACCTTATCCAATACTTTTCTTTGAGCTTATCCAATACTTTTATTTTATTTTAAGGGGCCAATACTTTTCTTTATTTGTAAGGGGCCAAACCTTGGAGTTTAACTTCAAATAGAAGTGTTAATAAACATTGTGCAAAAGTAAGTAATATGTTAATAAGTTTTTTTTTAATTATATATAACTTGTAATTGGTTCTAGAATTTCAACTTTTCATCAAACAACAATAAAATAATAAATTTTCGGAAACATAAAATTTTGATTCATTGCTCATTTCATTTGTCGCTTCTTATCTTTTCCTTTTCTTCCTTGTATGATTATATATATAAGACTTTGTTGCTACTAGTACTAATGAATAATCTCATATATTGATGGATGATAGATTTAAAATGAATTATAATTCCTCCTTAATTTTGTGAAAGTTCTTTCATTAAACTCAATAGAAGATTTAAAACTAACCTTCAAGTCAACTTCAATGGGATAATGGCCTCGGATAATGGTCTCAAAGAAAAAGTGGAAGATCGTAAGGTATTATTCAATTAACTTCATATAGGTTTTCACATAGGTTCTCACAATTAGGGTTTACCGGATTTGTCAACATAAAGGAAATTTATTTCCCTACCAAGGTTCAATTTTCTAAGAAACATGTTTATTTCACTTTTTCAAACATATTTGTTTCACCATGGATACTATACACATTAATAATGCAAAAGAAGCATACTCTATATGATAAATTCAATTAATAATGTAAAAGAAGCATCCTCAATATGATAAATTCACTTAATACATATAGTCGGGCAATAACTAAAAGATACAAAATTGACATTACTAAATTGTACATCAAACTATGATCATCATTTAGTAAAACTATAAGAGTCGTGGAGGTAATTTTCATGTACTATTCATTAAAAAAATATCATTGCATACCATTACAACCAACTATTACAAATTGAAAAACGATTTTTATCAAATTGAAAGTGTTGAAAAATTCCTCAAATGTAGTGGAAATTTATGTTATTAAGTTCTTTACATGTTATTAAGTGATGTGATCTATTTTATGTGTAATTATTTAGAAATGATATATGATGTACTTTATTTCCATGTAATTACTAGTGATGTCTTAGAATTGTTGTTTGTCATATAAATTTGTGTTTATGTGTGAGAGAGAAAGAAATATATGTTTATGCAATTATTTATAACATTTATGTGATATAAAATATTATCATGTGATTTATTAGTGATTTCATAGAATTATTTCTTGTCATAGAGCTTTATGTGTGTGTGGCTGGGTGTCGAAGGATTGAGAGACATTGTTGCTTCATTTTTTGGGGCATAAACTCTATAGAAATTAAAGAAAAAAATGTGCATCTATTATGACACCTTTGTCTAACAATAATAGAATATGGTGATATTCATCAACAAAAGTTTATGTACAAAAAACCTATGGTCTGCATATTTCTGCATAGTTAATTGTTTGTACATGCATATTGAAATGTATCCATACATTCCATAGGTCAAACATGGTATCTAAGTTAATATTTGTCACATTCCGAAATACATGTCTTAGTGAATCATCCGATTAGGGTGTGTGTAATGTACCTAGACACCCACAAGATACGCACGCTACCTCAAAACACATTTTAAAATTACTTTCGAATTTATGATAACATTTAAATTAATAAAGAAGAATGAAATAACACTATAGAAACACATGTAATAATCAAGATTAATGTTTCATCATAAAATAATGTTGAAACATGCCATGCACAACAATAACTAGGAAGCATGCACATTAAAGATACACATCTCAGAGATATTAATTGATACACAACAAATCAAGGAAGTCCCACCCAATCATAGACACTGTTGTTCCAAGTCTTAATAGGAATGTCACACTTGATATAGGGATATGAATCAGAAAGGTAGATTCTAGGCTGTCATTGAGTGTCCCAAACCAATCAACACTGAGGTTGTCGCAACTTTCTCAACACACAACAATACAAAGTACGCATTCTCTCTTCTCTCTATCTTTCACAACCCAAGAGAATGGATTCCCTTCTCTTCCATGCAGTCACTCATGATATCCACCTCCTTTCAGGGCTTCAGTGCATCTCATTAGAACCCTGCATTATCGGAATCTCACAATTCATAGTTGTGAACAAAGTTTAGCACATGCAAATGCATCTAAGACATGTATGCATTAATTCATGGCTTAAATACACCAGTCATTACTACAAACAACAAAGAATGGATTCTTCCTCATAAATCCACCCCCATGGCCCCATTCCAAGAAAACAAAAGAATGAGGAATAATGAATGAGTGGAAGACTGAATGGACAGTGAAAAAAATGAACAATGAGTGAACCCCCAAAAAACCCAAATATGGGTTTATATATTTACTTGGAAATCAGGAACCATATTGCCTTCCCCAAGAAGCTCATGTAGCCATTTTTCTCCTACTAGTAGCCAATAATGTATTTTATTATTAATAATGATCACAACATTACATTTTCTAGTGACTCCGTCCTCTTATAATTGTATCAGCATGAGGGTTGATTTTAAGGATGGAAATTCATATTAAAATATAGAAACCTAGGATAATCTTAGCGGTCCTTAATATGAAAATGTTTAGCAATAACTTAGTAAAAATATTCAAATTTGTAAGGATTTTATATAGTTTCTATAAAAAGTTTGCAATTTTTAAGGTAAAATAATGTTATTCTATGGAATTTTGGTGAACCGTTTTTAGAAAAAAGGGAAATTAGTGATTTTTTTTTGGAAAAAACCATGGAAGATTATCCCATTTGTGAAATTTAACCACTTAAATCATATATGTTGGGAACTATGGCCTTTAATAAAATAAAAAAATACATTATTTAATATGGGGACTCAAAATTGGGGTATTACATTCCCCTCCCCCTTATTTTGGAACCGTACTCTGTGCATACATAAAAAATAAATCAAAATTTCAAAATTCTTCAAACATTTAAGGGTACTCTGCCTGCATGACATATTCATGCTCCCAAGTAGGATATTCATGACCACAATAGTTCTACTACACTAACAAAAGATCTATAACTTGATTCTAGAGGATTTTAATTTTTCTATCCAATATGCGCACCAACTGCACCTGAAAGTCTCCTTGTGGCTCCATTTGGATGAAATATCATTCGATAACATTGGTTCGCATTTTATGAGTAGAACGAAATGAATACAGATTATTAACAGGTGCTTAACAAAAAATAATAGAGATACAGTAAAATTGGTTTTCTATTCATTAACGAAATAAGTTGAAACTGTAAAATGCAGTGGAAACAAGCTTGCTCGAATGGTGGCAGCTTATCTCTTAGAAGAGATGTGATAGAAGTGCACATTCGCAAGAAGAAGGTTACAATGAGGATCTGAAGGCCTTTTTACAATAAGAAAGAATGCCAAAAATTGTAGACATCCAAAAACCTAAACCTAGGAGATGAAGCGCCAAAAGTCATGTGGGCCCCGTTTGGGTAAGTTAGTACATCAACTTCCCGGGGTCGTAACTTTTGCATACGATCTCCATTTTAGGCGTGTGATAGCTCATTGGAAAGGTATCATCAAGGATATTCATTTTGGGGGATAAAATATCCCTTCGAATATGCTTGAGGATCTTGATCCCTAAAAACCTTCATTTAGGCCCTCAAAATGGCCCCAGAAGTTAAAACTGCTAAAAATAGTAAATTGCCAAAATTGTCAGAAAAATGTTTTGAGCTAGTTGGAAAAGGTGGGTGGCCACTGATATCCATCTGGATCAATCTTCCCTCATTAGGAATCAATGGTCTCCATTGCATTGAGTTCCCCCATTAGATGAGGAAATGTCTATTGAATTTGGCCCCAGGTGAGCCACTTCCCTTAGTGCAGGAGCTGCCTTGCTTTGATGACATGAAAAGATTGGATACTTTGTTGTCAAGTGCCCTTGATTTGTCTGTCCACAATTTGATCATTGGATGCCTATTGTATGCAGTCGGGGTTGAGCTCTATTGTTTTCAGTTGATCTACTACTTCTGAGGTGTCCAATAATGGTGGGAAATAAGGGCAAAGGAGATCCACATTCAACACTAGGTGTAGGCCAAGGAAAGGAGGAATGTTGAGCTCAAAAGTACTATCCCCCACAACCTTGGTGATAGTGTAAGACACATAATGAAGTGGGAAAATCTTCTGATGGGGTCCTATAAGGGATTCTTTCTGCAAGTGCAACCAATCTTTGTTGCCCACCTGAAACTTATGTGGCACCCGATGTTAATCATGGCATTGTTTGTACTTGTCATTGGACTTCTGTAGGATATCCTGAACCTATTGGTGGATGTGCTGGATCTGTTCAATGAACCAGTTGGCTTTTTCAGCTTCAGTTGGAGCAGGGGATGAGTCGGTCGAGCTGACTGCAAGGGGAATTGCAACATCTATGGGACCCAATGGTTGGAATCCCAACCCCACTTGAAAGGGGTTGTGGTCAGTTGAGCTATGTAGGGATCAATTATAGTTATGATGGACATAGGGAAGGCTCTCATACCATGTGTGAGGGTGATTTGAATTATACATGTGAAGGATATGCACAATCATTCGATTTACAACCTTAATTTGGCCATTTGTCTAGGGGTGGAAGGTCGTGGATTTGTTGAGCTTGGTGTCTAATAGTGAATCACCATCTTAGAAAAGTGATCAAAAACCACATAAACACAGTCATTTCCCCACTTGGTGTACGGGAGGCCTGAAATGCAGTACATTGAGATGGATTCTCATGGCCTGTCAGGAGTAGGAAGAGGGGTTTGTAGGCCTTGTTTCTTAGTGGTCACTTTGACAATAGTGCAGGCAGTGCAGGACCTGATATACTTGCTGACCTCCTATTGAAGTTTTGGCTAGTAGAAATGTTTTAGTAGCATCGCCATTGTCTTTTCCACACCAAAGTGTCATGCCACCCGACTATAGTGGGCTTCCTAAATCAACTTCACTCGCTCACTTGATGGAACGCAGATATGGCCTAGACAACACAACAACCCATTCTGAAGATGGAAATTATCGACAACTTTGTTTTCAACCAACATGTGGTAGGTGGTGGTGAAGTTAGGGTCTCTCTCATAGAGTTGGGGCCATCCAAATGTCTCATGGACACAAGAGTCTAGAACTGTGGTGAGTGTCCCGACTGGCATTCTGTTGAGACAATCAACAATGAGATTGGTGCTTCCTATTTTATAATTGATGTTGAGGTGGAATTGCTACAATTATGTGGACCACTTTTGATGCCGGTCATTCTACAATTTTCCCTATGTATGCATGAACTGCAGTGGCTTATGATCAGTGTGGATAACTGATGCAGGAGCATCGCCAGATCATCAAGAGAGCCAGTGCGGAGAGGAAGACAGTTGGACAAGCAACACCAATTTTGAAAACACTTTGGGACTGTTGCACAAACATTAATGTGTAGAGTTAATGAAGCGCACTTGCATATTGTATATGGACCTTGAGCGGATAGCTCACATCCTTGGGTAGATGAGGAATTTAATTATAGATTTGATAGCATAGAGTCCAAGAGGGAAAACGGATATAGACACCCTCCTTTGTACATTGTAATATTAGCTACAACATTCAGGAAGAGAAGAGCAAGCAGAGAAGTGTATGAAGAACACCCATGTACATACATTTGAATTTATAGAAGGAATCTTTGATTCAAATTCATGGTTTTGTGTTGTTTCTCTGTGTGTTGATGTTGTGCTCATAAGTGTTTATTTCCTATTTACATTTGCTTATATGTTGTGTAAGTGATTTCATGGTTAACTTGAGATCTGAGAGGGTGAGAGAATGAGTTTCAATTGTTTCTCTATCTGAGCCAGAGACTTCCTGCAAGGAGTGCAGTTGAAGTGTCCGTAAGGAGTGCGTTGACAGAAGGGTTCACTCAGAGTTAGCTTTTCTTCTCATTCGTCCTCAGGGGTGCAGGAGCACAGTGCCGTGCAAGGAGTGCATAGGCCAAGCTAAGTATCAGAGTTGCGATTCTTAGCAAGGGGATTGAAGACTGCTGCTGCAGGAGTGCGCAGAGCCGAACAACTTCAACACTTAGACATTGTTGAAGATTTTCCATAAGGAGTGCGAGAAAGAGAGTTCTTGTCGAGGACTTAAAGTCGAAGAAAAGCTCAGGAGGAATAGGCCTTCGAATACACTAAAGGGAAAGTGCAGGGAAACTGCTGCTGTAAGACAAAATCAAGTATCACAGGTTAGCAAGCGAGTGAACGAGTCTCGTGGGGAGACACTTCTTCCTTTGGCAGAATCATCAAAAGAAGAACGGACGGTCGAGATCAGTTGAGGAGGTTTCGCGAAGTCTCATGGGCCATCTGATCTCATGGAAGTGCAAGGAGATTACGACGAGAACGTCCGAGAGTTCGAAGCTCAAGAGGAAGTGGGTCGTCGATCCAAGACAAGAGGGACCGTCAGATCTACACGTGACATCGCATCTCGACATATCGCGAGTTGAAGCAACAAGTTGTTGTAATGAGGATTGCAATATCATGATACACGATATCCCGACAAGTCCAGGACCATCCATCAGGGAGGACGTGTGTCAGGAGATCCCGAGGAGTCAGAGTTCAACGAATCGGGGTTCCTGAGGATAGGAAACACTTACACCTTGGAATCGTGATCCGTGATATTCCGACGGTGGCATAACAGTGTGGGACTGTGAGAGCTATTGGAGTATAGGTGGCATCGTATCGAGGATCGGGGAAAGGCAAGTCCCGAGTCCATTGACATTAGGATTCACGATCCCGCGAGTTCCAAAATCCCGATAGAAGGATAGGAGGTGGAGAAGTCAAGTCCACACGTGTATCGGGGAATCGGCACATCGGGATTCAGAGGTTGGGATTTCAAATTGTTGATGTTGCGAGTAGCGATTTCTCGATAGGGAGAACTCCGATAGCAAAGGGGAAAGTCAATGATTGACAAAAGCCATTGGGTCTCGGGGATTTGAGGACCCAAAGATAGACTGCAAACTCGTGAAGCTGCGAGTTTTGATTCCTTGATAAGGAAAGGAAGAGGAATCACGCGAAGTGAACTGTGGGTGCATATTTCTCGAAAGGGAAATAGAAGAGCCTTTGAGTTCTTTGGGCCGAAGAGAAAGAAGGTCCTGAGGAGGCCAACGTGCTCCAAGGAGTGCGGTTGTGTCAGAGTGGTATCAGAGCAGGAATATCTTTGCTTTCTGTAGTAGAGAAGGAGTAAATTTGCCATGCCACCAAGAAGAGAAAGACAGTCACTAGACCCAGAGGATAGGGAGGTGAGGAGAAGAGGTAGGCCGACAGGAAATCCAGAAGTGGAAAGACAGATTAGAGATCTCTGAGCAAGGCTTGAAGAGATGGAGACAGCTCAGAGACGCGGAGTTGGTGTAGGGGATCTTAGTGATTCCGATGTTGAAGAGGAAGCTGGACATGAAGAAGAGGTCATAGCAGAAGATGCATCAACTGAACGGTTGATCAAAGCCATTGCCAGGATGGGGCCGAAGACAAAAATGGACATTCCAGTCTATGAAGGAAGTTTGGATGTTGAGGAGATGCTAGATTGGATTAGAGATCTCGACACATAGTTTGATTATGAAGATGTCAAAGATGATAAGAAAGTCATGCTTGTTGTTACACGCTTGAAAGGACATCCAGCATTGTGGTGGGATGAGCTACAAGCTGACAGGTGCTGTAAAGGAAAGCAAAAAATCAAAAGTTGGGATCAGATGATCGTAAAGATGAAGTCGAAGTTCATCCCAAGGGATTACCAAATCACACTGTTCAGGAGAATGCAGAACCTGAGACAGAAGATGATGACAGTGAAAGAATACACTGAAGAATTCTATCGACTGAACATCAGAGCAGGTCATCGAGAGAGCAATGATGAGAAAGTTGCTAGATATCTGAATGGTCTGAGATACGACATTCAGGATGAATTAAGCATGCTAACCATATGAACGGTGGAAGATGATTACCAATTGGCTCTAAAAGCAGAGGAGAAGCTGAGCCAAAAGTAAGGACAACGAGGGCGAGGTAGAAGCCAGCCAAGAGGCAAAGCAGTTGACCAGGACAAATACCAGAAGCCCAAGGAGGAATGGAAGAAACCTCAGGGTAAGGTTGAAAGAGGTGGAACCTCACAGAGGCAACCATATGCTGAACAAAGAGGACAACAAAATGATCAGCGAGGAGATTATACTGATGCAAACACTTTTCCTTGTACTAGAGGTCAAGGTAGAGGAAGAGGTGGAGTAATCACATGCTTCACATGTGGAAAGAATGGGCACAAGTCATATGAGTGTCCAGAGAAAAAGAAGGATGCAGGGGAAGCTCACATCGCAGAAGTGCAGAGGCGTGATGTTGAGACTGAGGACGCAGAGGGCGGAAGATCGCTTGCAATGCATAAAGTCTTTTTGACACCCAAGAAGGAGATGGAAAGCTCAGTGCAAAGGACCAGACTATTCAAAACAGCTTACAATACCAAGGACAGGGTGTGCAAGGTTATCGTAGACAGTGGTAGCACGGATAATCTCGTATCCACAGAGATGGTAGAGAAGGTGGAGCTGGAGATGACTGATCATCCCAGTCCATACAAAGTTTCGTGCCTACAAAAAGGACACCAGGCAACTGTCAATAAACAATGCTTGGTTGAATTCAAAATAGGGGGATATAATGATAAGATCTTGTGTGATGTTATTCCCATGGATGTATGTCATCTATTGTTGGGTAGACCATGGAAATATGATCAAAATGTGATTCATGATGGGAGAATGAACACATATACTATAGAGAAGAATGGGAGAACCCATATGTTGCTTCTGATAAAGGATAAGGAGGTGAAGCCGAAAGTAAGCAATACAATACTTCTCATTAGTGGGAAGGAACTTCTTTCAGAAATGGAGAAGAAAGAAGATCCACAATTCTTTGTTGTCAGAAAGCCAAGGATTGTTCTGACTAGCACAAGAGTGGATGATTTTCCGAATGAAGTTCAGGAACTGCTGGAAGAGTTCACTGACATCATAGTGGACGAATTACCTCATTCGTTGCCACCAGTGAGATGTGTGAGTCGTCACATAGACCTCATACCAGGACAAAGTTTACCAAACAAAGCCACGTATAGGTTGACTTCGTAGGAGAATGAAGAGGTCAAGAGGCAGGTCCAAGATTTGATGGACAAAGGACTGGTCCGGGAGAGCTTGAGTCCATGTGTTGTACCAACAGTGCTCAGTCCGAAGAAAGACGGAGGCTGGAGGATGTGCACCAATTCCAGAGCGATCAATAAAATAACTATCAGGTACAGGTTCCCATTATCGAGGATGGATGATCTGATGGATTGCCTAAGTGGGGAAAATTATTTTTCAAAGATTGATTTGAAAAGTGGATATCACCAGATTCGCATGAGGGAAGGCGATGAGTGGAAGACAACCTTCAAAACAAATGAAGGATTATATGAATGGCTAGTCATGCCATTTGGTTTGATGAACGCACCAAGTACCTTTATGAGGTTGATGAATGAAGTCCTAAGGGAGTTCATCGAAAAGTTCGTCATTGTTTATTTGGACGACATACTGATTTACAGTAAATCAGAGGCTGAACATCTTAAGCATTTGGCCATTGTGATGAGAAAGTTACAGCAGGAGAAGTTGTTAATTAATATGAAGAAGTCCTCATTTATGAAGAAACAACTCATTTATTTGGGTTTTGTTATTTCAACTAATGAGTTGAGGATGGATCCGGACAAGGTGGAAGTGATCAAGAATTGGCCATCACCGAGAAATATTTTCGAGGTGAGAAGTTTCCATGGTTTAGCTAGTTTCTACCGGAAGTTCATCAGAAATTTCAGTGGAATTAGCGCAGCGATGATGGACACAGTGAAGAAGCGGAATAAGTATTTTCATTGGACAGCAGAGGCTGAGAAGAGCTTCAATCTATTGAAGCGGAAGATAACAGAACAACCAGTGTTGGTGTTGCCAGATTTCATGAAGGCATTTCAGGTGAAATGTGATGCAAGTGGATTTGCCATAGGAGCGGTCTTAAGTCAGGAAGACAGACCGGTTGCATATTTCATTGAGAAGCTAGATGACACGAAGCTGAAATACTCCATGTATGATAAAGAATTTTATGCTATCATACAGGCATTGAAGAAGTGGAGGCATTACTTGATCCCAAAAGAATTTGTACTATATAGTGATAATCATGCATTACAGTTTGTGACTCAACAGGAGAAGTTGAATCAGAAACATGCAAAATGGGTAGAGTATATGCATAATTTCACATTTGTGATTAAGCATATTTTGGGTACTGCTAACAAAGTGGCTGATGCTTTGAGTAGGAAGTGTTTGTTGTTGCAGGAGTTCCGAGTCAAAACATCGGGTTTTGATAATCTTAGGGACATGTACACAAGAGATGCAGATTTTGGAGAGGCGTATGAAGCAGCTGAGAATCCAGTTCTCAGGGATAGAATCCCTTGGATAGATTATTTGATCTAGGAAGGATTGTTGTTCAAAGGCAATCAACTGTGTATTCCAAAATTCTCCATGAGGGAGAACCTATTGAAGGAGAAGCACAATGGAGGCTTGGAAGGGCACTTTGGCCACGACAAAACATTTGCAAAGCTGAGCAAAGCATACTTTTGGCTAGGAATGCGGTCAGAAGTTAAGAGGTTTATTGACATATGTCGGATTTGCCAGCATTCTAAGGGAAGGAAGCATAATGCAGGTTTTTATCAGCCATTGCCCATACCAGAGAGGCCATGGGATCCAATCAGCATGGATTTTGTATTGGGATTGCCGAGGACACAAAGAGGTGTTGATTCGATCTTTGTGGTCGTGGACAAGTTTTCAAAGATGGCACATTTCATTCCATGCTAGAAGACCAGCGATGCGACACACATCAAAAATCTGTTTTTCAAAGAGGTCATTCGACTTCATGGGTTTCCAAAAAGCATAGTTTCGGATAGAGACACCAAATTCATAGGGCATTTTTGGAGGACCCTATGGAAGAAGCTAGGAACTAATTTGGCATTTAGTTCAGCGTATCATCCTCAGATGGATGGACAAACAGAAGTGGTAAATAAAAGTCTGGGAGACTTGCTGAGGAGCTTGGTGATGGAGAACCATAGTAGTTGGGACAACATATTGCCACAGGCAGAATTTTCATACAATGATTCAGTGAATCGGAGTACAGGAAAATGCCCATTTCAAGTTGTATATGGCACACAACCGAGAGGAGTTTATGAATTGTGGGATTTAGGACAGATTTCTACTAGCAGCGCTAGTGCAGAAGAGTTCGTTGAGGCGATGAGGGAACTTCATAGTCAGGTGAAGCAGCGACTGCAATACTCGAACTGGGAGTACAAGCGCAGAGCAGATCAACATCGGAGACGACTTCAGTTTGAAGTTGGTGACTTGGTTGTGGCACACTTGAGGAAGGAAAGGTTCCCGAGGGGAACATACAATAAACTCAAAATGAAGAAAATCGGACCATGCTGAGTCTTGAAGAAATTCAGAAAGAATGCTTATGAGATTGAGTTGCCGGATGGCATCAGAATATCTCTGATATTCAATATCGTAGATTTATACCCATACAGGGCTGGGGGAATAGAGACTGGAACTGAGGAGCCAGTAATCCAGTGGATGAAACAATTACCAGTTGTAGAGAAGCCATAGATGGAATGCATACTGGACAAGAGAGTAGGTAAGAAGACCAGGCGAAAGCAGTATTTTGAGTACCTGGTCAAATGGAAGAATCACCCAGTGGAGGATTCCAACTAGGAAACTGAAGCAGTGATACAGAAGCATGGACAGACCATGCAGGAGCTCATGGACAGGAGCCCATGAAATTTTTCAAAGCTGAGGAGTATGATGCAGAGCATCGCCAGATCATCAAGAGAGCCAACGCGGAGTGGAAGACAGCTGGACAAGCAGCACCAATTTTGAAAACACTTTGGGACTGTTGCACAAACTTTAATGTGTAGAGTTAATGAAGCGCACTTTCATATTTTATATGGACCTTGAGAGGATAGATCACGTCCTTGGGTATATGAGGCATTTAATAGACTTAATGTAAAGTAGATAGGAATTTAATTCTAGATTTGATGGCATAGAGTCCAAGAGGGAAAACGGATATAGACACCCACCTTTGTACATTGTAATATTAGCTACAGCATTCAGGAAGAGAAGGGAAAGCATAGAAGTGTATGAAGAACACCCATGTACAAACATTTGAATTTATAGAAGGAAGCTTTGATTCAAATTCATGGTTTTGTGTTGTTTCTCTATGTGTTGATGTTGTGCTCATAAGTGTTTATTTCCTGTTTACATTTGCTTATATGTTGTGTAAGTGATTTCATGGTTAACTTGAGATCTGAGAGGGTGAGAGAATGAGTTTCATTTGTTTCTCTGTCTGAGCCAGAGACTTCCTGCAAGGAGTGCAGTTGAAGTGTCCGCAAGGAGTGCATTGACAGAAGGGTTCACCCAGAGTTAGCTTTTGTTCTCATTCGTCCTCAGGGGTGGAGGAGCACAGTGCCGTGCAAGGAGTGCACAGGCCAAGCTAAGTCTCAGAGTTGTGATTCTGAGCAAGGGGATTGAATACTGCTGCTACAGGAGTGCGCAGAGCCGAACAACTTCAACACTTCAACGTTGTTGAAGATTTTCCGCAAGGAGTGCGAGCAAGAGAGTTCTTGCCGAGGACTTAAAGTCGAAGAAAAGATCAAGAGGAATAGGCCTTCGAGTACACTGAAGGGAAAGTGCATGGAAACTGCTGCTGTAAGCCAATAGGAAGTATCGCAGGTTAGCGAGTGAGTGAACGAGTCTCGTGGGGAGACACTTCTTCCTTTCGCAGAATCATCAAAAGAAGAACAGACGATCGAGCTCAGTTGAGGAGGTTTTGTGAAGTCCCATGGGCTGTCTGATCTCATGGAAGGGCAAGGATATTACGACAAGAATTTCTGAGAGTTCGAAGCTCAGGAGGAAGCGGGCCGTCGATCTGAGACAGGAGGGACCGTCGGATCTACACGTGACATTGCATCTTAGCATATCGCGAGTTGAAGAAACAAGTTGTTGTAATGAGGATTGCGATATCGTGATACGCGATATCCTGACAAGTCCAGGACCGTCCATCAGAGAGGATGCGTGTCAGGAGATCCTAAGGAGTCGGAGTTCGGGGAATCGGGGTTCCTGAGGATAGGAAACACTTACACCTTGGAATCACGATGCGTGATATTCCAACGGTGGCGTAACAGTGTGGGACCGCGAGAGCTAGTGGAGTACAGGTGGCATTGTATCGGGGATCGGGGAAAGGCAAGTCCCGAGTCCATCGACATCAGGATTCACGATCCCACGAGTTCCGAAATCCCAATAGAAGGATAGGAGGTGGAGAAGCCAAGTCCACACGTGTATCGAGGAATCGACACATCAGGATTCAGAGGTTGGGATTTCAAATTGTTGACGTCGCGAGTAGTGATTTCTCGATAGGGAGAACTCCGATAGCAAAGGGGAAATTCAATGATTGACAAAATCCATCGGGTCTCGGGGATTTGAGGACCCAAAGATAGACTACGAACTCGCGAAGCTGCGAGTTTCGATTCCTCGATAAGAAAAGGAAGAGGAGTTGCGCGAAGTGAACTGTGGGTGTAGATTTCCTGAAAGGGAAATAGAAGAGCCTTTGAGTTCTTCAGACCGAAGAGAAAGAAGGTCCTGAAGAGGCGAACGTGCTCCGAGGAGTGTGGTTGCGTCAATGGCTATTTCCTTCCCAAGAATGTAATGTCGCCACTGGCGGCATGCTTGCACAATGGAGTACATTTATTTGTTGTAAGTAGGGTAATTACGGATAGTATATGATAGTGTCTCACTATGATAGGCCACGGGGTGGTCGTGATGAATGAGAATGGTGCCCACAACATAGTTTGAAGCATCTATCTCGATCTCAAAGGGATGTTGTAGGTTTGGTAGTGAAAGTACTAGGGCTGAGCACAAGCAATCGTTTAATTCATTGAACGCTTGTTGTTGGGACCATCTCCATGCAAATTTCTCCTTACCACCACCCCTGTTTTTTTGGCTGAGGGCTGATGCAATATGGGAGAATCCCAACATGATCCTGCGGTAGAAATTAGCAAGGCCCAAGAAGTGCCGAAGCTCAGTGAGTTTTTTTGGGGCTGGCCAGTCACGGATGACTTGGATCTTGGCTGGATCCACACGTATGCCATGATGATCAATGATGTATCCTAGGTAATGGACCTTGTCCATGCTGAAGGAGAATTTTTTCAAGTTGGTGTATAGCTTGTGCTGTTGCAGGGTGTGCAGAACTTGTTGAATATGCTGCAAGTGTTCGGCCCAAGTCTTACTTTAAATTAGAAAGTCATCCAAATACCCCACTACAGAAGTATTTGTGAATGGTCACAGGATATCATCCATCATCCTCATGAAAGTGTCTAGAGATTTTTTCAAACCAAAGGGCATGACCAACCATTCAAAAAGGCCTTCCTTTGACTTGAAGGTGATCTTCCATACATTTGTCTGTTTTATCGGGACCTAGTGGTAGCCAGAATTCAAATCAATCTTACAGAAGTATTTGGCCCCCATGAGTTGATCAAGGAGGTCATCAATTCGGGGAATCAGTTATTGATTTCTAACTGTGATTTTATTCAGAGCCCGATAATCAATATAGAGTCACCAGGTTCTATCTTTCTTCTGTACCAGTACGATTGGGCTCCCACAAGGTGATGGGTTGGTGTGGATGTGCCCCTTGTGGAGAATTTCTTGAATCTGTCAATTGATCTCGTCATTATCTAACAAAGAGTGAAAATAGAGTGTCCCATTGGGCAGCAGTGCACCAGGAGTCATATTGATGAGGTTCTTGACTTGGCAGTGCAGAGGTACCCCTGTAGGTGAGGAGAAAATATCTTAGTATTCTTCCACGACCTTATCTACTTACTTCTGCTATGTGGAGAGGTCAGCTGCAGAGACCCTAGATGTGGCTATGATATTTCTCTTATTCTGAGAGTGAATCATGAAGAGGACAAACTTCCCCATATGAGAGATGACCTTCCTACATTGATTAGCAAAGATCAAGGAAATAGAACTAGGTGGGACTGCCTCGGGTATCCTATAAAATTTCTTGTTCAAAGTAATAAAGTTGGCCCAAAAGAACATGACAAAATTGAAGAGGAGCAACATCACACAATACCTCGTCTTTGAAGGGATTGATGTCGTACGATAGTCAACACTGTTGGTTGATGCGGAGATCGCTTCCTTGGAGAAGCCATCTAATGGTGTAGGATTGTGGGTGCGACTTTTTTGGCAGGGCCAACTGCGTGATGACCTCTACTGAGATGATTTTCTTTTGTCTACCGCTATCAATGATGAAGTGTAGTGGGGTGCCTTTTACCCACATCTGTGAATGGAAGAGGCGCTCTCCTTCTTCTAGCTCGTCTGGTTCACCAGGTTGGAGCTTGGTGGTAGCCACGATGGCACTGGGTTCCACATCAATGATTCATCTTCCCCTTTCTGGTTCTGGCTCAGACTGAGAATCTGCATCTGATTCAGAGGCTTTCACTTCAGCCCCCAGCGACTTCTTTGAGTGGGAGCCAGCAGTGTTATGCCAAGGGCTTTTATGGAAGTCGCACCACTTCCCAGTATCTTTATTTGTCTTTTTGGTGTCCTTATTTTCTTGTGGCTTGGACTAGTTGTCTTGATACAGTCCATCTTTTATCTATCCTTTGTTTTGTGGGTTGGGGCCGCTCTTTCCTGTCTTTTGTTGTGAGGGGTTACCAGGCTCAAATTGCCATGTCTTTTGTTTGATCTTCTCCTCAATTTTGATGGCATATTGGTAGGTTGCGGCCAAGGATGAGATGTCCAAAAATTCCATTTCGGTAAGGATGTATCTATGTAGACCACTGCGATACTTGAGCACTAGATGTCACTCTGAATATTTGATACCCAACTTGGTGTGCAAGGTATGGAAGATATTTTTTAAATCTGGCACTGCTTGGTCTCTTTCTTGCCACAGTGTGGTCCATTTGGTATACAGGTCGTCATAACTTCCGATAGGGTAGTATTGTTCCTTAGTAGAATCCTTAAAGGATTCCCAGGTGGCCATGACTAAAAATAATGAGGTTTACTTTGTTTCCTATTGCTCACAAAAAGTTTCCCACCAATCTTTGACATGGGGAATGGCTTTGAGGATCGCAAAAGTAATAATTTCTTTATTAGAAAAGTTATGGATAGAAAAATACCCTTCTAGTAGATTCAACCACTTGTCTACAAAATCTGCATCTATCTGACCTTCAAATATAGGAATATCGAAGTTTATTTGTACCTTGAAGGGGGCGAAACCTCCATTCAAAGGTCCTCCTGTCTCGTCATATTTATTTTCTACTTCCATGGGAGGTCACTTGGGTGTGCGATAACTTCTATCCTCAAGTGAAATAAGCTTGAGACCCAACTTTTTGTACTCCAACCTCTTTGGGGACATGCATTAAGACGACAAGGAGTAGACTGCTCTGATACCACTGATCTAGATTTTATGAGAAGAATGAAATAAATACAAATTATTAACTGGTTCTTAAAAAAAAATAATAGAGATACAGTAAAACCAGTTTTCTATTCATTAATGAAATAAGCTAAAACTGTAAAATGGAGCAGAAACAAGCCTGCTCGAATGGTGGTGGCTTATCTCTGAGAAGAGACATGACGACAATGCTCATTCGCAGGTTACAATGAGGCTCTGAAGGCATTTTTACAATAAGAAATAATACCAACAACCCTAGACATCGAAAAACCTAACCGTAGGAGATAAAGCGCCAAAAGTCATGTGGGCCTCGTTTGGGTAAGTTAGTACATCAACTTCTCGGGGTCGTAACTTTTGTGTATGATCTCCATTTTAGGTGTGTGATAGTCTGTTGGAAAGGTATCATCGAGGAGATTCATTTTGGGGGATAAAATATTCCTTCAAATATCATTAAGGTGCTCGATCCCGAAAAACCTTCATTTAGGCCCTCAAAATGACCCCGGAAGTTAAAACTGCTAAAAATAGTAAATTGCCAAAATCATCATAAAACTGTTTTGAGCCAGTTGGAAAAGGTGGGTGGCCACCGATATCCATCTGGATCAAACATGGTTAGGATCATGTTCATAATTTTTCAGAAAATAGACATGAAGTAATTCATTCACATTACTGGAAGTAGGGAATGCAAGAATGTATATAACTGGTCCTATTATGTTCAATATCTGGAATGAACCAGAGAATCTGGTAGTTATCTTTTTACATTTTCCCAACTTCAATGATTTCTTATTGGGATTTACATTCTAAATCACATCTTCTCCCACTTTAAATTATCTATTTTTCATGTTCTTATCTGCATAATGTTTCTTTCTATCTTGTGTTTCTTTCAAGTTCTACTGAATTTTAACCATCTTGTCTTCCATATCCTTAAGAAATTATGGCTCAAGTACTACTATGTTTGTTGGGTTATCCCAACTCATTGGATTATTTCATTTTCTACCATCCAAAGGTTTAAATGGATTCATATTCAATGAATATTAATACCCATTATTATAGGAAAATTCAACCAAATGAAAGTAATCCTCCAACTTAGATGGCTTATCCATCACGTACATTTTGAGCATGTCTTCAATCACTTGGTTGAATATATTTTGTCTTCTGATCTTACTTTGGATGGTATGTTGTACTAAAATTCAGAATTTTTTGAAATCCTTTAAATAGTTCTCTCCATAAATTTAAAGTAAACTGTGTATCTCTATTTGAAACATTTTCCTTAGGTATCCCATACAACCTAGCAATTTCCTTTATGTAAATTTTTGCAATATTAACTATTGTATCAACCATTTTCCTTGGAATAAAATGAGAAACCTTTGTCAATTTATCCACAATTACCATTATGGAATCATGTTGCCTTGTTCTCCTCGGAAACTTATTTACAAAATCGATGGTTACCACTACCCATTTCTTCTCTGGAATTGGAATTCGTTGAAGAAAACTCGTTGGGTGTATATCCTAACCCTTCACTCTCTAAAATTATATATATGACAATGTAATAAGCAACATCCTTTGTAACAACCGCTTCTTTACGACTACAAGTAAAGACAAAGTGAAAAAATAAAGAAAGTGTACCATTTCCTGATCGCCCACTCTGAGTTGACATCTAACGTGCTCCATGCAACTCTCGCTTGACGATCGACGAGACACCAGTACCTCCCAACCAATGCTAGAGGTACTCTTCTTCCCCCTTAGCCCCCCGAGCCGCAAAGGGGCTACACACACTAACCAAAGAATCAGCTAGCTCCCAACTCACCTCGCAAGGCCAAGCTACCACTCCTCACCGAGCTGGGTATCCCAAGTCCCACAAGCTAAGTCAATCAAGTATAGATTTCTGCAGTGTAACATTATGCTAAATGGAATAGATATCTCTTCCTCCTCCATTTCTATAGATTTTCGAAGTCCTTTACCTTCCCAAAATCCCATTTAAATTAATGTTTAATAAATTAATTCCTAAAAATCCTCCCCCCACAAGTGTCACCAATCCCCTTCATTCCTCCATAAATTAATTTCTTCAATTAATTAATTACCCCTATTTCCTTCACCCACCTAAATTCAATCCTAGAATCGCTCCTAGGTGTCCCCATATTCCCTTACAAGTTTTAATGACTTTCCCCATTACCAATTTACTAGTTGAGTTAATTTAGAAAGTTCTTAAATGCTAGATACCTTACTCAATTTGACTTTCTACTTTTTCCCTTGTGTTTCCCTTTTCTTTTTATGTTTCCCTCTTTTCCTAGTTTCCTAATTATTTTAGATTTCCCTCTTTCCCCTTTTCATTTAGAACTCAATTCAGCAGGTGTAGAAATCAACATTTTCCCTTTTCCCTTTTCAATTAATAAATTTTAAATTATCATAATATAATAAAACAATTATTTCCCCTTTTTTAATTTTTATCCCAATAGATTTTTATGAATCAATTAAATTGCTTACTCCCTTCTTGTTACAAGATTAATGAAGATTATCATCATTATTTTTATTTATTTATATATATATATATATATATATATATATTAAAAGGATAGAAAAATTCTTCCCCCAGTATAATTTCGACCAAGACTTTAATTTTCATGCTGGGTGACATTTTATTAGGGAAATTGTTTTAAAAATTTATTATCATGCTATTCATCCCAAGGCCATCTAGATTCATTCATTTATCATTAACAATGTGGCATTCCCTTCAGGACGCAGTAGGTTCTCCAAGGGTGCCACTCGCCTCACTTGCTTCCCTTGCACAACATGCCCTTCAGGACGCACTATGTGCTCCAAGCATGCCATTTGCCTCTTTCAATTTTTTTTTTGCAATGTGCCCTTCAAGATACACCACATTCTCCAATGGTGCCACTCGCCTCTTGACTGACTTGGCAGACATCTCCACCAGGTGAACTTGTGGGAGACTAAGGGCCTTTAAGGAATAAGGCCCCCACCTTATTGCGCACAACTTAGAATCATCATGAGTGACTGTCCCAATCTACTCTCATGACATAGTGGGTCCTCTCAAACTAGGTAAACGTTAACCTACATTTCAACCCACAGCAGGAGTGGTAGTAGGTTGTGGCATGGCTATTGTCCACACTTCTCCCTAAACATCTCTGGTAATCGTGCATGAACCCTCTACTCCACATGTGAGTCTGGTCGGCAAGATATTGTGAGCCTACATCATCAGCAAATCATGTTAGAAATATATCCATAATCATATCATCTAATCACATGCACTAATATCACATATAAAAAAATCAAACCCGAATGGTTCACTCCCCGACTCGATCTGGAGCCCAAGGGGTTCCATCAATGCCTCTGCATCCTCGAGGTCCAAAATCATGCACACTCAGTAAAACCGAGTCAATAGCACATGTCTATGTCAATGCAAAAAAACAACATGACATCAACCCACAATGCCTCATAATCAAAATAAATGTTTTAATAGCATAATAATCTGGATCACTTGCGAGCAAGTGTCCTCAAAGGATAAGTTCGCTCAGTGTGCAAGAGCGGGATATTACATCCTTCTTCATTCGCGGACAAAATAATTATATTCTTATTGCTACACTTATTTTCTGGTAACCGAGATGTCTGGCATATGGAACAACATGCATTTATTTTAATACAAAATTCATAAGTTCTACAGAACTAGGAACATAAATTATATTCTTATGCATAATTAATCAATCTTCCTTAATTTCATAGTTTTTAATTTTATACTATACATTTTCCTACTGTAAACTTTCTTTTACCTGTAGATAATTTTGATCTTTAACAACAACATATAAAATTATTCTCTTTAAATTTGACTAATTCATAATAACAGTTGTAGCATGGATGAGATCTACTCTTTTGCTCAGTGAATCAACATAATTATTTTATTTTCCTTTGATATGCTTGATGTCAAAGTCATACTCACCTTAAAATTCCATCCATCTTGTTTGTCTAACATTCAAAGTTGGTTTCTCAAAAATATATTTCAGACAACTATGGTCTATTCTTAATTCAAATATATTTTCCATGAGATAATGCCTCCACATAAGAAACAAGGTCCAAATCACGTCTAGCATAATTTCTCTCATTATATTTAAGACTTTTGGACTCATAACTAAAGAAATGCCCATTTTGAGTGAGTAATCGACCAAGTCCTACCTTGCATGCATTTGTACATACCACAAAATGATTATTTATGTCAGAAATATTTAAAATAGGTGCACTAGTGAGCAATTCTTTTAATAAATTAAAGTTTTCTTCACATTTTCTTGTCCATTTAAAATTATTTCCATTATTTTTCAAAGAAGTGATGCGGTGATAAATCTCAGAGAACCCTTCTATAAAACTCTTATAGTATCCAACTAGTCCCATAAAAGGTATGATTCCTAAAATACTCTTGGGTATGGCCATCCTCTAACAGTTCCAATATTCTATGTATCTACTGCTATACCTTCCTCTGAAATAATGTTCCCAAAATAATGGATTTGTTCTTGGTAAAAAGAACACTTTCTAAGCTTCGAATAAATTTTATTTTCTCTCAACACTTGCAACACCAACCTGAAGTGATGTTCATGATCTTCCTCAGAATTAGAATAATTAGGTATGTCATCCTAAAACAAAATGAAAAACTTATCAAGATAATTTTTTAATATGTCATTAATTAAGAACATAAACACAGATGGTGCATTGGTCAGTCCAAAGGCCACCACTACAAATTCATAACGTCCATACCTGAATCTAAATGTTTTATTATTGATGTCTTCTTTCTTTATTCTTATCTAATGGTATCCAGATCTAAAGCTTATTTTTGAAAATATATTTTATCCTCTTAGTTGACAAAATAGGCCATCAATTATGGATAGAGGCTATTTTTTCTTTATCGTGTATTTATTCAACTGTCTAAAGTCAATACACAACCTTAATGTTCCATCCTTATTTTTCACAAAGAGTATTGGTGTTCCCCAACGTGAAACACTTAGAATTATGTACCCTTCCTTCAACAATTCTTCCAGTTGCATTTATAATTCTTTCAATTCATGTGTACTCATTATGTAAGGATTCTTTAATACAATTGCAACTTTTGGTACTAAATCAATACATAAACTTATCTCCCTCTTCGGTGGAAATCCTAGTATTTCTTGGAACACATCTTCAAAATCTTGCAATACAGGAAAATCATCAAGGCTTAGCCATTTTATATTTTTTGTCTCTTCCACATGAGCTACATACAATTCCCATCCTTTCCTAAAACATATCTTTAACTGTAATGATGAAATTTCCCCTATAGAAATGGGTCTTGAAATTCCTTTCACAATGATCTAATTTCTTTCTTCATCAAGGCATGTAAATGTCTTGTTATGGCATTCTAGCACAACATGGTGCTGGTCCAACCAATCCATTCCAATTGAGATATCATAACATCCTCATGAGTGACATATATGCTCATATATGCTCATGAGTGTCTTAGTGAGGTGAGGTGAGTCGTTTGACTCTGCCAAGTTGTAAACTGAGTCATTAGTGCTCATGTTGTAACTGCTATACAATAACAAAGAATCAGTTGGGTGTTAAGAACAGTTTGTGTCACCTACACTATATTTATGTTTCTTTTCTTTGCTTCTCTTTTTTTCTCAAGGCTTCTCAGGTTCATGGATATATGCTAAAATATGAGTAAGTGTTAAATTTGTTAACAAATGTAGGTATACAAGAGTTGCTCTAGAGTAGGAGTGTGACTTGTCGATAGCCTAAAACAGAGTATGGGTATGCTCTAGGTGAAGAGGCGTAGTCCAAGTAGAACATCCTTGGTGTTTCCAAGTATCCAAGTGAGAAACGTCGCAGTGTTCCATGCCCTCAAGAGGTGTACGATCACAAGGCACGCTGTGGAGATGTAACACTACCAATAATTTTGCTAAAAAAATCATTGTTTCATGACTACCGTAATATGCTTCTTTATTATTTCATAGTAAATGAGGGTCAATAAAGTTCATGAAATAGTTTTCCATTTAAATTTTCTATAAGAATTGTATTGTATGCAATGTATTACATATTTTATATTTTCTAATTAATTTTTTTTTCTTTGAATATAATTATGTATTGGAATTTTTTGAAAAATTCATCACCCTATGTGTAATTACTAAAGTAAATAATCAGTCCTAATTACAACAACTAATTCTAATTCTAAGGATAAAATGTCAACCACAATTAGAAGAATATAATCCCTTTTAACATAGATTCAATTTAAGAATAAATATATGGAAAAATAAATATAGTTTCTAATAATGTAATTCAAAACTATGTTTTATCCTTTTTGGTATATTTAGATTAAAAAATAAATAATTTATATAAATAAAATTAGAGAAATATAATACTCTCCACTAATATCATATAAAATTAAAATATTAAAAAAAGGTTAGTGGAGGCGGCTGGATGGTAAAGTCGTTCTTGCAATGAAGGTTAGGTCTTGTGCTCAAACCCGAGCAAGGACATGGTCTAGCTGCAGAAAGCTTAACTCGGCCAAGCCCGCATACCTTTTAAGGTCAGTGGAGGCGGCTGGATGGTAAATTCGTTCTTGCAACAAAGGTCAGGTCTTGTGATCAAACCCGAGCAAGGATGTGGTCTAGCTGCAGAAAGCTTAACTGGGCCAAGCCCACATACCTTTTAAGGATAGTGGAGGCTGTTGGATGGTAAATTCATTATTGCAACGAACGTCAGGTCTTGTGCTCAAACCCGAGCAAGGACGTGGTCTAGCTGCAGAAAGTTTAACTGGGCCAAGCCCGCATACCTTTCACCTGGATAGGGTGTTAGGGCCAGCCACCTGGTGCACGGAGGAAGTGTGGAGGAGCCAACAAGGCAGCGAGCCATGTGCTTGAATCGTGCCAACAGCTGCCGACTCCCTCCTGCATTAAAATGCATTTACATCGAACGTCGGGGCATTTACTCGGGCTCCTTCGACCGTTATTTCGCTGGGTGCAATGCCTCCGTTTGTTTGTGCTACCATCCCGCGGCTCCGGCCTTGTTCTGACTGTTGTCTCATGGTGTTCACGACTCCCTATCCTGGTTCTGATTGTTGGCTCATGGTGTGTTTGGTCCTCCGTCCGATCCAGCTCCTCCCTCTTGGTCTGCCAGGCCACTCCCACACACCGATCCAAACCATGTAGAGGTAGCGAGGAAGATCGCATAGGGGTTCTCCATGGCATCCTTGACGGCCTCGCGCTTCGACCTCTCCTCCTGCTTCACCTTCAACTCTTTCCTCGCCATCTCTGTTGCCTGAGACATCCATTCATGGTACCTCCACAACACCTGTCCCACGCTTCGAATGCCTAGCCTTAATTGACACCAGGCTGTGCCCTTCACGGTGCCACCTTACTCCTCCATCAACCTCCCGACACTCCTTTCCTTCCCCTGTGCTGGATTTTGATTCCTTGAAATCGGCCATGGGGATGCCGTCTCATGGTCAAGCTGCTTGTAACAAGGCGTCGATGTCCTCTCACTCAGAGCCAAACTTGCAGTGGAAAGAAAACTTCACCATCCTTTACGACCTGGTCTTCGAAATCCGTCAGGGAGTGGAGGACCTTCATTTTCGGCTACAACTCGTAGATGGGAGGCTCTCAACCCTTCTCCATCTTCTTTCCACTTATCAAGAAGGCCACCCTGTGGCTCCAGAAGAAGCGCCTCCCACCGCAAGTGACAATGAGAGTTTAAGGAAGCAGGGTGTAGCAGAGGATGGCGAGGAACTGGCTCGGCAGGAGGGCACGAAAGCGGTCATGGCCATGGGTAAGCAAGTGTAAACTTGGTCGGGCATCACCAAGGTTGTTGAGGAGCCGGTTCGACAGGAGGCCAAGGAGGTGGTCGTGGCCATCGGTTTGCAAGCGCACATCCTATCAGAACACGCCGAGACAGCTCTCAACAAAGATGCATGCACTAGGGACGATGACATGCAATGGGCAACTGGCTGACATTTGTTGAAGAGTAGCCATGGCCAGGATATCTGCCAGAGTATGTGCCAGACTATAAGTCAATTGTCTAACCCCTTGGGGGTTGTTCTTTTTAATAGTTCTTCCTCTAGTAGCTTCTATGTCATCTCATCTTTGTGTGTGTTTTTTTTAATACTAATAAGAACTCAGGTTTTAGAATTACCAAGTTGACTGAACTGGTTTCTCCTTATGGAATAGTTCAGTAACTACAACCAGAATGACACTCAATTTTGTACTTTTGGTCTTGTTCTTTGAAGGCCTTTTATATAAAATTACTTACTTACAAAAAAAAAAAAAATTAAAATATTAAAAACAAAGAATAAAGTGTTCTTAAGAACATTCTTTTAATCTCTATTCTAATCTGGTGTGACTAGACATAAAGTTTCCCTTATGACCATCTCATGGTGTAAAATTTGTATTGGAAAATGCATATATATATGGTTAATTTTTCTTATATCAATATAAATATACTCCTTCGTTAATGGATTTTGTGAGTGTCAATCTAAAAACAACTCATACTATTGGAAAATACTAATTTTTTTTAGATATTAGTCCAAATATACTCCTTCGTTAATCGATATTGTGATTGTCATTTTAAAAACAACTCATAAGGTGGTAAAGCCTATGTATGTGTAATAAGAGGCTGACCACTACCATCATCAATGTTTTTGAGTGCATAACATAACCTTAGTCATTATCATTGTTTAAGTTATTCATTGAATGCAATGGGTATAAAACCTTGCGATGGGTATTAAACCTATTATAATGATAAAGTAATTAAGGTGTAAATCTATATATATAACCTATAAATATCTATAAAGTAAGGAGACTGAATAATTTTGTAGAAAAGAGACGATAGATAATCTAGAAGCAAGGTTGAAGATTTTTTCATTGAAGGTTCCTCCAATATTTTAATAAAATAGCTTGATTCCGTGAGTGACATAGAATGCCTTAGATGAGGGATTTCAATAGAAGGAATATATTATTATATATTAAAGACTTATTGGTTTGTTAGCCATTGCACATGATGTTTACTGAAGGTTTTCGTCAAAATAAATCTATAAATCATAGTGTTAAATGTATAACGTTTTTATAGACAAAATACTTATTTATTGATATGAAAAGTTAATATATTGACAAGAGACGTAAATTCATTTAAATTATATTTTAACTCCACCAATTGCAACATCATGTGAAGTAAAAGGAGGGTTTATTTTCAAATGTATAATTTTAGTTCATGTGTTTATGGACTACAAGGACAACTAACTAGTAGAATTAGTTAGATGCATAAGAGGTTTAAAGTTAATTTTTTTTTGTTGGGATAATGAAGGTTTTTTACCTCTTCTTTTCAGTGAGAATTGAAAAAAAAAATAAAATTAATAAGATTTTATGGATAAGAATTAAATGATAGAAAATGTGATGGTGATTAAGAGGCACTTGTTTTGAATTTTTTCTAGATTTAAATTGTAGGAAATAACATGTTTTTCTATTTAAATTATCCAAAATAAATATGTATTTTCATGTACTGAATGAGTACATCATTCAAATTCTCCATGTTTTTATGGATGTAAACAATACATAATGGTTAGAAGAAGGGTGAAAACATGAATCTTAGTGACTATTTTATGATGAGCATGTGACAAAAAATAATATTTATGCAGTTTTTGTCTAAAAAACACATAAAAAAATTATATTTGAACATATTAATTGGATAAAATTTAAACATAATAGAAGATGATCACATTATGTAAAAATTAAGAACATTCCATTAGTAACTACCAAATTTTAACTACAAGAGATATTATTCAACTAAAAAAAATTTTAGACAAAAAAAAATAATAAGAGAATATTAAGATATATATAAAGAGTTAGAAATGAAATCCATTTGTTACTCTTACTCTCTACTTGTTTGGGTACCTCCTCCATGGCCACCATCTCACACCATATCTCCTTCTAATGAAGGGTTCATACTCACTTCCTTTTTTTTTGAAGATTTCTCATTGTGCTCTTCCTTGTGAAAGTTCTACATAAATATATGTTCACGAAGAGGTGTTTCATACTTACATTCTCACTTGGTTTCACAATCATGAAAAGTTGTTTTATATTCTTTTCAATTTTTTAAAAAATTTTATTTGGCCCAGGAAGAGATATAGATCATAGCGTCTAACTTCATTTGTAAATGTACTCCAATAAAAACTATTTCTTAGATTTATAATCATAAATTTTTATGTACCTCAAAATTTCACATTTTTTCAATAATTATTTCAGCTCAAAATTATTATTACCCTCTAATTCTACTTTATATTAGATTCTCCAAAGTATTAAAATTGTTCTATAGTTAATATTTTTGATATGCATCTTATTAAAGTATCATTTATATTCAATTTTAAATCATCTTTATCACTCAAAATTAGTTTGGTAATATACAAATTATTGTTAATAAACATATTTTAAACAATACATAATTATAATCCTATAAAATATCATTCCAAAGAAAAAAATTTACAAAAAGGGAGTAGTCTCTTAAAAGTACCATTGCCTAATTGATTTCTGTGACGACGTTTCTATCTCTAGAGTCTTACTATTCTCTATATATGCTTCTTATTATCATCTTTAACCGACCTTTCTATGATGATGTTTCTATCTCTAGAGTCCTACTACTCTCTAGATATACTTATTATTATAGTCTATAAAGATAGTTCCACACTTAGCACTTTGATTGTGATTATTATTAGTATATCAATTGTAATTCAATCATAAATCAACTTCGATCATCGAAAAATAGTTTTGTAATACAACATTTGTCTTATTGATAAATATTCATTTTAAGAAGTAAAAAATCACAAGAATGAAAAACATCATTCTACAAAAGAAAATTTACCTCGAAAGGAAATAGTATGCAAGAATAATTTTTTCTTGATTGATAACCATATTTTTATGAAAACTGCCAAAAGAAATCACTAGACACATATTTCTTTGATAATGTTTTCAGCTCCAATGTGTAAAATCTATTGAATAGAAAATTTACCTCAAAAAGAAATAGTATGCAATAATAATTGTTTCGTGATTGATAACCATATTTTTAGGAAAACTGCCAAAAGAAATCACTAGACACACATTTCTTTGATAATGTTTTCAGCTCCAATGTGTCTGAAAATCTTGAAAATCTATTGGATGTGCTTCTTATTACAATATATAAAGTCTTGCAACAATTTATAATTATCATTTTCACTATACTTCTTATTATGATATAAACTAAAATTGGTTTCTAAATTACATTTGATCACCCAAAAAAATCTGTAATGTAGCATATATTGATCACAATATGTTTAACAAAGTAAAAAATTATAAACATGAAAACACAATGCTACTTTTCATTCTACAAAGTAGAAAATTATAAACATGAAAACACAATACTACTTTTCATTCTATAAAGTAAAAATTTATAAGTCTAATAACATAATTAACATAATGCTACAACAAAAACTTATGTAAAACATACGAAATATCTCAAAAACAACTATTTCTTGATTAATAACAATATATTCAGAAAAAATACACAAAGTCACTAGACATACCTTTCTTTACTGTTGTCGTCTACCTTTCTTTAATGTTGTTTGCAGCTCTAAGGTATTAATACCCTATTGAATGTAAATTGTCTTACGAATAAATGCATGATATGACTCTCTAATGTTTTTTAAAATGTGTGTATAAGAAGTGTGGAATATTGTATTGTTCTATAGTTTAATACTAGTTAATATTTAAATATCAAACTAATGTGAAATTATTAACATCTTAAATAATTAATATATAGTTCTCGTAATGTTTTTAGGGTGTAGGGAAGTTGATCATAGAGTTTATTATTAAGGTACTTTATTATGTGAATTCATAGGTTTGAAATCTCGACTTCTATTGTGTATTGTATAAAGGGCATCCTAATAAGATCTAGAGGTTGTAGTGGTAACAATTCGATAACATAACCCTGTGTGACATTATTATATAATATTTTAATATCAAAATAGATTTGATAGGTACAAGTAAATTATAAAATGAACATAGATTTTGGAATGAATTTTTTAATTTTTTTTATTTCTTAAAAATCGAAAAAAAAAGAAAAAATCAAGCAAACACTTGAATGACCAATCTTTCATGAACATGATAAATAATTCTCTAGAAAGAGACCTATGGGTTTGCATTATAAACACGTCAAACCACGAAAGCACATAGTTTTTCTTCTATTATCATGTTGTGTGACATCTCAACATACATATATGCAATATGTTCCCGTTTATCAATATAAGTTGATGCTTTTATCTTAAAATGGAAATATCATGTTGTGTGGCATCTCAACATACATATATGTAGTATGTTCTCATTTATCAATATAAGTTGATGCTTCCATATTGAAATGTGTAACGAACCGCCTCGTTACGACAACCGTTCGAGTGATAGGTGCAATTTTTTTTTTTTTTTAGTGTTTAAGGTGTGTGCGTGCGTGTGGAAGTAACAACATACTTAAATCTACGTCGCCACTCGACGACCAACAAGATGCAACCACAACAAAAGTAAAATTGACCACTAAATATGACTGACCTCCCACCCGTCCTACCCTGCAAGGTTAGGACCTCCACGACACATAAGCAACGCTCAAGCCCGGTTTCCCATCGTCCTTAACCATTTAAGGTCTCAGGGCTGGCGACTGTTCTGAGGAACATGGAGGTGTCTACAATCCACCCGACACAACAGACCAAGCAACCAACAGATCATAATCAAGAACGACATAAGTAAGAAGAACAACTG